>JAOBAT010061708.1:11161-25179 GCA_026413305.1 Hydrozoanthus tunicans | reverse complement strand
GGGGGGGGTTGCTCAATGTCCTTGACTTAATCAGTCAGTTAGGCGTGTGTCAGCCTACGTTATTTTCATGATATATAAAACAAAGAAACATTTGTTGCAAACCTGTTTTGCGCATTTCTAACAACAACTACGTCTTTCTTATAGTTTTGGAAGACAACGTGAGTGTTAAAGGGAGCCTGCTATCTAAAATTATTTTCTTATATGCTAAAGTCTAAGTTCGTCTTCTAAGGGTTCCAGAAAAAGTAATTTTAGGGCGTCTCCTCGCCGTATCGTTAAAGATAGCCTACAAAACGAGCAAGGTGAACGCTCGCGATCTAATCCGTGACGTCACAACGTCAAATTGCATTGTTGTCGAACTGAGAAATGCAAACTTTTTGTTAAGTTGCTTAAAAAGAAAACGTTTTTGTATTCTGTTTGATAATTTTACGGAAAATTCAAACAACAAGATAGTCCGAAACAAGGCAAGCGATTTCAAGATCTATTTTTTTAACTGAACGACCTTGATTTCGAAACACTTTTATTAAAAACAAAAATGTTAGTATTATTGCACTTTAACCTAAACAACGCTTAAAAAGAACCAGAAATTCTACGTACACATTGTTTGGAAGCGCTATTTATAACAGTGTCTACAAACCTCTGTGTGAAACACGGGAAGTTAGAGTGTGATACTGAAGCGAAGTCTTCAAACTAGTTTCAAAAAATCTAAAATTGAAGTTTGACCAGTACAAATTCCGCTGGAATACTTGTAACTGGTTTTAAAAATTTTTGCGGTGAATATACGAAGTCAAAATGCCTGCTTTAGCCCCAAAGCTGCGAAAACGTTTTAAGATCATTAGATATGTGTGTGATGTCACATGATTTGAAAGGCGAAAGATCAATTTCGCTTTTCCGGTGAAACTCGTATGATCATGGCGAAGTGGCCCAGTGTTCGAGCAAATAACTTGCTACTTCGCTGTAAACGTTAGAATATTGGAACTTGGAGTCTTTCAAACCATGTGACGCACTGAATGCACTATTTTGAAAGCTTATTAAAATGGTCAGCTAAGGACTTTTGTTCATGTATTTACAGTCGAATAGAAGTGTTGGAAACGTCCTCAAGAGCTATAAAAGTACCAATGAAAAAATGACTTCGGTAGCACTTTAAGGTTGTAGTTTCTTTACCTCCGAAAATCATATCTAGCACTTTTAAAGGATAATTTTAAGAGGCAGTAGATCGTACTCACGCTTGACGGATTTATAAACCACCGACGGCTCAAACAGCTACAGGTACACCCAAAAGGACGGAAAGAAATGTTCTCATTTACACTCTTTCAAGTTCGACCACAGACTGCCCAGGCACAAAACCGGTGTGGGCTTAATGCACCTATCAATATAAAGCCCGGGAGGGGGGGGGGGGTGCGGGCAAGGGTGGGGATTTGTGTCTGTGACCCGAAATTTTGGTAAAACGCCCATGGGTCGAGCGTCGAAAAATCGTCAAACTAAGTTCAAGGCCCCCACCCCGGAAACACAAAATACATCAAATCTCCCCTCCCCCGGCCCGGGTAACAAGGCAGTTACAAAAGGTTCCGAAAATGAAACGGGTGTTATAAAAATACATTAGCAATTTTTTGATATGTTTTCTAACACGGTTGAAAAAGGCAAGAACTCGTATTATCTTTGTGGAATTATCGATTGTTATTGAGCACACATAAGTTTCCTCCGCAAAAACCTGACTGCAACTTCCAGTTCACCATGCAACTGAACGAAAAAAATTCAAGAGCATCTTATGAATGCATCGTCATGGCACAGGAAGCGACGTTCGACGTTTGTTATGGGAGGTCGACCAGAGCAATTTTCTCAAGACCTAAAAGATATCGTCCTCGGGCCGCCCAGTTGTCCACATATTGTGGGCGAAGGGTGATCTACGGATTGTCTGAAGGCCTGCATAACGCCATCAAAACGGAAATTGACACTCATTTAGCAAGGCCCTGATTCACAGAGATGACAAAATATTAGACGCGTCCTTAAGTTATAGCTAGCTTTCTCTTTCGCTGTAAATTAAATGCAAATCCTTTGGATGCAAAGAGTGTAACTAAAGCTAATCACGTGACACAGCTTGCACTTATAGGGTAAGCAAATGAGGGTAATGTAGAAATAACCGAAACAGATGAGGGTATGGTAGATGAGGGAATGTTACTAAAACTACCTCGCATGGTGTATCATTACATGTCGTGCTGTGATAAATGCTGGACTGAACTTTGAAGTTTTTTGTTTTGACAGTAAGTTTTCTGATAAACCTTGAAATCATGTGTTAAACAAAGGGCCTAGTATTTTTAAAGGTTTGAAAAAAATATGAAGCTATTGACAACTTGCAGTCTCGTGTGTTAGCAAACGTGCGTACTGAACAAGGAGTTAAGACAAAAGTCCTTTGGCGATCGTCCTATTTAATACGTGCGCGCCCTTATTAACTGCATATCGCGTTCAGCGCAACACGAGGGGACTTAACGCCGACCCGCTAGTTTTCGGCTTCAAATTGGTGTTTTAAAACTAAGAGGCACCGTTTAGGTTGGGAAATTTTTATCCCTTGGTATTTTTAGGGTATTTTGAGCACGTTTCCGACGGTCATCCCTACCCGGCTTTTGACCCCGTAGTGCTGGCTCCGTTTTAGATATCGCCTCCCAAAACAAAATTGCCCTCCTTCCTCCCCCCAAAAGGCACTGACACTCCTCCACCAAACTGTCCGTCCCCTCCTCCCTCGTAAACCCTCCTGAACGGGTACCAAATATAATTGGCAAATATAGACTCTAAATTACAATAGTAAAATAGGACATTACAGCCGGTTTTATTTTTGGTCTTATACTTGTGTTTTCCAAAACTTTCGCTTTATTTGACTAAAAAAGTTATCAACTAGTGAACTTTGCCGATTAATTGATAATAAACATATAATAATATCAATATCATAATCAATAGTTTATTTTCCCACTTCACTATTAACAAAGGTTACAACAGTAAGGATATTCTTAGTAAAGAGCACTGAATTCAAAATTTACATATGGTACATTCTGTGGCCGGCAAGTCTCGAAACATAGACTGATACAGTTGATCAATATTTAACCAATGTTCGCAGACTGTACACAGTACAGTACTATATAAATAAATAAAATAAAACTATCACTGGACATTAATCCTGAAACTTAGCGACGTTTCGCCTATAACAAGTACTAGTTGTTTCAATTTGTGTGGCATCTTACGTTAAACAGTCGTATTAACTTGCACCGCGTTGTTTGCTGTCCTTTCAATATCATCCGTTTCACACACAACAAACGACGTCATTTCCACTTGATCTCGCTCTGTTTTTACAACACGTCGGAGCAGTCTCGTCCCCGTGACGCCAATCAGCACTGCGCCAATAGGAGCCGTAATTAGGATTGATATCACGGCTGTAGTTAAAATCTGAAACGAATCCAAACACGAGTTTAACAATCGAAGAACTAGAATAATTAGGTTATTCATACACAACTTTCCTGAAATTCCGAGAATCTTGGTTAGTGAGGTACAGCTACGTATGTCAGTTGTTATTTCAACATTACAGACTTTTAGATTCGACAACGAATAAGAGTTACTGCGCGTGCCAAAAGTTCAGTTGTATTGCCAAAACTCGTCGTCGTCTTGTTTACAACCAGATTTGCAAAATCAAAACCCGACGCATTGACTATGAGAATTTGGCAACCCGAGATGGCGCGATTTCTTTGCAATTCGGGCGCGGGCATCTTGACGAATTGGAAAACTCGTACTCGTTGTCGAATATCTCAAGGCTTCTGTCAAAGTTCAAACAACATTCTTCTTAGTGTTAATTAATTCTTAAGCGTTTGTCAATAACAAAAAGTCTAAAAGAAGAGAGGCTTTTTATTTATGACCGTGTGCAAATCTTTCACTTTTTCTGAACAGCACGTGACCACGAGGTAAACGTTGATGTTGTGCCAAAATTACCAAAGTTTCGTAGATTACAGCAAACGAAATATTACTGGCTCACATCTTGTTGTTGTTGAATTTTCGATCTGCTCCAAAAGTAATGTAATGTTTTCGTTGTCGCCTTAATATCGACTGAATGAAGGGAACTCAATCGCTTCTCGTCAGAAAAACAGTTAACTCTTTTACTAAAAGTCTTGCGCTATAAAGGACTTGAACTGACAAAACAGTTAACTCTTTTACTAAAAGTCTTTTTAATTTGCGCTATAAAGGACTTGTGCCAGGCGATCGTCGTCTTCAGTTGCCACTCAAAAAAATTACCGCCAATAAAAAAAAACAAGAAATTCTGAGATTTCCTATACTTAAAGAGAGCTTCTTCTAAAATTGCCGCATGTGTAAATTCCATGACACACTTTAACACTTTTAAAACAAACAAAAGGAAAAGTTAACATAAATGTAGCTTGACTCGAAAGCAAAACTAGAGGTAACGACCCATCAATTACCAGAAACTTAAAGAGCACGCCATTCGACCAGCCGTCAAGCAAGCCGTTAAAGTTTTCAGAATAAGCCGTTAAGAGAATCAGGGCAATCCGTTAAATATTTTTACCTACCCGTTAAAAGCGTTAAGGAAAGCGTTTAAACGAATTGAAAAACCGTTCACAACCCCTTAACTAACCGTTAAATATTGGCCGTTAAGCGGAAAGCCGTTTTTGTCAATTTAATTAATTTTTTTCCCGTGTGACGCCACACATGATTTGCATTCAAAAGCTTCAAAAAATAAACAATTCGTAATAGCTGGAACAAACACTACGGGTAAAACTAGAGTTCAAAGGCGCGTAGCCGTAGCTGAGAATTAGGAGATCAACCTGTATTCCAAGGTCTTCTTGGTGCTGTCCTGTGTAGCCCCTGGTACGCGCGACGTCGAGGGACATGGATCCTATGGCAGCCTATGGGAGAACCGGACAGTTACCTTGAGATGTTTACAAAAATTAATGTTTACAAAATCAATTCAAGACACAGAGTCCGACGAAACCTAAGTACTCTTCAACAAATCCTTTAGAAAGTATGTGTCAAAGAACACGTTGGATTAACTGCACCCCGTGGTCATTTTAAGATACTCTTTTATAGTTAAAACAAATTCATAGGTTTCGAAACTAACTTTTTTCTAAGTAGCCAGCTGGCAAACAAAGGCAAAAATTTGGTAGCCTGAGAACAAGTTTTAGTAGCCATACAAAACATACTAAATTTGCGTCTGTAGAAGTGCGCAGAAGAATAATTGCATTTCTTTCCAGATGCGTTTGTTAAAGAAAGCAGATAGGTTTCATTCGTTCAACAAATTGTTTATCATTTTATTAGAAACAATAAGTTTTAGCTTATCAGTCGTTAAGGTTCGAATCAATCTTGCAGTAGCCTGCTGGCAACAAGCAGAGTTTCAGGTTTGAAATAACTCAGGTGGCGAAAATTTCTACCACCTGGCTCAAAACTCTCCGTAGTTGTACACGGACTGGAGACTCCAGCTATTTTACATTGTGCACTAGCGCTACTATGAATGAAACTTGAATGCCGTGAGGCAGCCTTTTAATTTAAATTACTGAAAAGCACCTTTTTGTCAAGCAGTAAAGCAAAAAGGTTTATTCCCGCTATGTCTGTGTTTTCATAATGCATACCCAGTGCACTTCTATCTCTGATTTACTTAGTAAGATTTTATCATTTCAAGGAAATTTTAGATGAACATATGCATTATTCAACTCATTCAAAATATCAGTTTTTAAACTGTCATAATTTTAATTTGTAAAATGTTTCAATGGCGAACAGAGATATTCACCATTTCCGCAAATTGAGGTAGAAAATTGCTTGTAGGCCCGGCGAAATTCACCATTCGCCGGCCTAAACCTGAAGCCCTGAACAAGTCAAGCAAAATCTGGTAGCCAGCGTTCATTTTCTGGTAGCAATGGCCACCTATAGTTGGCAAGTTTGAGCCCTTTGTAAGTGCGGAGATGGATAAGAAAAACCTTCTTTCTTTCATCTCCTGCATTAAAGAACTAGGTACCCTTTCGTCATACGTACCTAGTTGTCACTAGCAACTAACCTGAACAGTGGCTTTAGGTAGCCATGCAACAGCTATAAATAACTTCTCCTTCACTGTCAGGTTGTTTCCAAGGGCAACAACATACGTCACAAGTAAGCGGACTCCCAAGCCAATGATAAGAACTCCTAAACATCGACCTTTCGATAGAAAAAACAGACTTTTCTGTTGGTACAGGGGCAGCATTTAATATTTAATTCAAAAAAATATAAAAATGTTGCAATAACTGTCAGACCATTTGGGTCACTTAAATAATAAATTTCTAGGCCCACCTTGAAAATGCATTGGCCTGAAATAGTTTGCAGTCACCGTAAATTCTCTCGATGTTGTAACTGGTGGTTTTCATGATGGAAACTCACAATGAGCCCTTTATCCCCCTCCTAGTGCTCAATTTTACATTAATAGAGGTATCAAATACAGAGTTTATTGATAAATAAATCAGGAGTATTGAAAATGGCTGCTAACGGAGGTCAGACTGTCACTGCAAGTCGAGATTGTGTTTAGAAGACCACTCACCAACTAGATTGCTGTCCTGAATATACTCAATGCTGACTTCTGCACCAATGAGACCAAACAGCAGCGGCTGGAAGAGCTCCCAAACTAGCCCCATAGCAAAACACACTGGTTCCTGTAATTATATTTTTCATGACACCATGATTTAATTGTAATAAATAGCCAAATAAAAAACATTTTGACAGATGTTTTTTTGTCTCACAAAACAATCAATTTCAAAGTCTAAATTCAAAAATCCTTTTTGAAAACCTAAAGTAACCATTTTCCCTGTTACACATGTTCCCTTACATGCTGCAAGCAATCTGTGGCTGTACTCAATAACCTAATCAGTACAATGCCAAAGCAGAGGATCCAGATATGTTTTCCTAAAAAATTCTAACCCGAGCATTGATTGCTTCTAGTTTTAGTGACTATATATTATGATAAACAATTACTCAAGACAAAGGTAGGTGTAATCTAATAACAATTATTATTTTATTTATAATCACAGGTAGCCCAAGCTCAAAATTTGTATATATTTACTAGTCAAGAATGTATGGGGAACCTGTGATTTTGGACAAATAATTTGGCGCAGAGTTTGGCTGTTTGGAGGAAATGATTGCTGGCCTGCACCCAACCTTATCCTCTTTAATTTATTGGCGAATGAAAACATAGCACCTCGACAAAATTAGCTCAAACTTCGACAGATCTTACATTAGAGCCACAAAACGACACTGTGAGTTCTTTTACTGAATTTTATTATGCTTTAGAGCAAAAAACCCAAACTTCAGATTCCCCATACATTTTTTAGTATATCTCTAAGAATGGTCTACCTGTGGTATAATATGGTCCATTAAGTCATAAAATGAAAGTATAAATAAATAAGATATTATTAAATTAGCTCAGTAAGTAGATGAAATTGATTGGGAGTTTTGAAAAACAAACAACTAACTAGCAGTAAGTACTGCAACTTTGAGCTCTTACACAACAAACTTTGGGTAATAATATTAATATTTGTCTTCCTCAAAGCATGCATAGCTACTGTAATCCCATTATGCTAAGTTTCATATTTGCATCTCACCTTACCAACATCACCCCAGCCATGAGCTGCGATGGTTGCCATGGTGAGCACACCCAAAGCTCCAGCCCCTGAGAACTCAACAGCATTGCTACCAAACATAGAAAGCAGCCCAAAGCCAAGCAGGAGAACGAACCTGTTTCTTGAGACATCACTCTGCAACACCAACTCACTATTTCAGAACTGGTTGATCCAGTATAATTGCATTCTACTGCATACTAGTACACTACTACATATCTATTTTATACAAATCTTTTTATAGAAGTAAATTAGATGTCATTGGAACCAAAGATAAAGCGTTTTTCCCATTTATTTTTTTCTAAAAGCTGAGCCATCTGAAACATTCAACAAAAACAATAAAAACCAGAATCCATAGACACCCTCACAGCTTTTAAACAGTGCATGTTTTTTCCCATCCTCATCAGTTATTTATAAAAATAATTATGGCAAAAGAAGTGCTCAACAAAATGTTATAAGGTTAGTGGTTTAGAGTTTATAAAATCTAGGGTCATTTGGGTGACCAGAACCAAAGATTACAAGTACTTTGTTTGGCTGTGACAATAGAGAACATTTATTGCCTTTGCTAGAGTTTACTATTGTCAAAATCTACAGGAGAAAAATGAGATTTTATTACTTTAAATAGTGTAACTGCCAAGAATGTAGTCAGCAACTCACCTCTGCCTTATGTGGGAACAGCCAACAGACTGCACCAACAAGGGTCCCGAACACAATGCCCATAATGAGCTCCAGTGGGCCCCGGAATATATTGAAGACAAGATTTCCTGTTTGTTTAAAGGGATTTATTAAAACAAACACAACTTTATATCAAGGAATGGTTAGCCTTCTTCATAAATTTTACTACTTTAGTTGAACAGTCATCAAAAACGCACAAATTGTTCATGAAATGAAAACTTAATAACCAACATATTTTGCTATATTACCAAAGAGAGCTAGACTATACAGTAACACATCTGTAGGCAATTACTGGACACTTTTTGTCTGAGACACATCTTGCCAGACACTCTATGCCAAGTCTCCAAACAACTTGAGCCAAAACTTTTCAACTTCTAATTTGAACAGAAAGACAACAACTTAAAAACTTGCTCTGTTTTTTTTTGCCATGAATCTGATTGAGTGAGGTTATTCTGCTGTTGAAGTTAAGATTTGGTTTCAAGGTGAAACAAAATTTTAAGAGCAGGAAGAATTGTGGCGATTGCAAAGAACATTATCACAGAATCTTTAATGCAAGATTTTACAGTCATACTTAAAAATAAGGATAAAAAACAAGGTAGTTTTGGAAGGGAAAGGCATTAAAGGCAATGTGTGTGATAATTAAGTTATCAAATTCTAACTCAAAGTTTGAAGATTGGTAATCCTTTATGAACACATGAATGGGTTAGAATGGCTCCATACCCTGTGAGAATGCAACACCAAGAAACACTCCAAAAAGACTGATAGCTAGAACATCATCACAAGATGAAGCTGCCATAACCAGGGTTGGTATGCCTTGTTGCACTCCAAGTCCTCTCTCCTGCAAGATTAAGAGCTGAGGTACAACAACTGCTGGTGACACTGCTCCCATCACAAATCTACATTGCAGACAAATAATTCATTCAAAAAAATAATTAACTTTTAAGTGGTACATTGCTAAAAGTATCAAAACATTGTACATGCATATCTTAATAACCAAGTGCAAGGTCTGTCTGGGAAAAATACTTACCTGAGGTCTTTCACAGAACAGACCGAGCATAATGGTTGGCTTAACTTGATCTAATCCATTTTTCCCCCAAGGGGGGGCATAGGTCAATTACAGTGGCTTCCTAGACTGCAAAAAAGTCCCTTCTTTCACTGGGTGATCGAAAACCCAAGCACATTCATCACATAGGCGACTAGGAAGAGAAAATTGGCATGCGGTCGGGAGCAAAAGGGAATGAGGCGTCCGTTTCCTCTTCCCAGTCTCCCATTTGATGAACATGCTTGGATTTTTTTATCTCTTTATGAAAGAACAGACTGTTTTGCAGTCTAGTAGTTTTCCACCTTCCTCTATCATGTCAGCAACACTCTTTGCTTCTCACCACACTTTGCCAATTTTCCTCAGATCCAATGTTAATCCTCTGCATCAGGTGTTTTTTAGGTTTTAGCATAACAAGGTCATTGCAAAAGACCAAGGAACAAATATTATTTTTCCTGGAGAGCCAAGCAATACTACAATACTCATTACTTGGAGTTCAGTTTTAGATCAGCAAAAGAGAACAAACGATTATCTCTACACTGTCACATTAGTGAGGAATTAGTCCTATAACTTCATAGTCTTATATGGGAAACTATTGGACCAACTTTCAGCCAATCAGCATGCAGGATGTGGTTATTGGCCCTAGAAATTTGACTTGCAAAATTACCTTAAATAAAAGTTGGATAAAGTTTAAGAACTTCAATTTTTTTTTCAACAGTTACACACTGTTTATGCAGCGCTGATCATCATTCAACTCTGTATCTGAAGTAGGAGAGTATCCTCACCCTAGCTGGAAGGCCCAAAGCCACGGCATACCCAACAGCCACCTTGCTATCAAAGCAATTGTCACAGCTTCTGCAATACAAGGACCAAACGCGAGTCTTAAGACTGTAAACTTCAGTCTCTTTAACGCTCCAGGATCGAGTTCAAGGCCAGAGCGAAGAAGGATTACAACAAGAGCCACACTTCTCAAGAAAGCGGACCAGTTCGGATCGATGTAATAGGCGAAGTTCAAAGGCTCTGGTAAATTCCTTAACAGGAAACCAGCTATTAGCATTCCTAGAAGTGGCGGAAACTGAAATAGTGGAAATATTCGAATAAGGAACCCGAAAAATGAAGCTAATACAATGATAGAAAATAAACCAAAGACGTTTCCTCCGGGTAAGACTTGGTGCTTTAGAACGGACCACAGAGTGACCCACGCAATGGCACAGACCAGTGCACGAGTCACGATCTTTGCAGTGAATCCAGACGGAGGACAATTGCAACCGAGTGTTTTGAAGTTTAAACGTTTATCTGGACATCTATCCTGGGTCTGACTGTCGTAGGGTTCAACTCCATCAATCAAACTGTTTTCTTCTTTCAAATTCAAGTCAGTATTCTCATCTTGATTTTCTAACGTCGAGGTCACTTCCCCATTTTTTGACTCCATTATTATTCCAACACTTTGTCAGTATTCGTTAAGATGATTTTTAGCTTATGATCAGTTATTTGTGGTGCATACATTCGGCAAACATTCTTCATGTGCTAAAAACTGGTTGTTTTTCAATCGTCCGCCATTTTGTAACTACAACCGCGCTTTGAAGCCTGGGTACGAACGAGCAACTTTATTTTCGGCTACGGAGGAGTGTGGCAAACGAGGGAAAATCTGAACTTCTTTATATCTACCAATTATTTACCTCTATCAACAAAATGGTTCTTACAACTTAAATATTAGTTGAACTGGTCACTGAGATGATGATTAAGAGCTGCTGCGAGCCAATCTAAAGGAGCAAACTAGCAAGTCTGTTTACTGGGCCTCCCTACCATCCCCTGGTGAAGCAAAAATGTCAGGCTTGGTCTGCTGGTGTCTGGCGCCGTTTACGTAACGCTATACAGGTTTTTCATACAATTTACTGGAGGATCTATAAGTATAACGAGAGACGAAGCAGAATGGAAGCAACTGCACGCTTTGTCAAGGTACAACTTCCATACTATTTGAGATCTTTGCCAATACCAAATCGTTTCAGTGGCTTTTCACAACTAACGCGTGCTGAATGGATGCAGCTTGCCCCCCTTGTGATCGTCACGAGTGTTGCAGTATATGTGGTGCTGTCTGCGCTCATCCCCTCGAGGAAGAAAAAAGACAGCGATTGGGTGAACAAGGATAAGCAGAAGGAAAAGGCCAAAGTCGCAGACGTAGTCGAAATTGAGGATCTGGGGGAGAAGACTGCGTTTTGCCGATGCTGGAAGTCAAAGAAGGTGAGTTTCTCTTGGCTGGCCATGCAAACAGGCCCAAACAGCTGCATGGGGCCACTGGAAAACAATGGCAGAACTTAATATATTATATGTGTGGTGTCACAGACTACATGTGTTGTAGGGGGCAATTCTAAGACTAAGAGTGTTTATCCCTTCCCTCATCGCTCCCTTTCAACGTCAAGCCGGCTAGGGACAGATCTAGAGACTCTTAGAAGCGATGAGTACATAACCATAGATAAAATTCGTAGCTGAATAAATGATTTGATAATTGGTTAGTATAGTTAGTGCAACAATTTACAAACAACCCTGAACGATAAACAGTCAGCAAATTTCAAATAACAATCAATCAAAAAGCTTGTGATCTATTTATTTGTTCTATTCTTCTTGACCATAATTCTTGAACTACTTAGGATGCCTGCCTTCCGTTGGTCCCCAAAACAATTATTAGCAGATTATTAATTCAAAGGTTTTGAGCATCCTTGGTACAGTAATTACAAACAACACCCTGGTGCATAATTGAGTATATACTTGTAAATTATCTATATTCACTTCAATAGCAAGGCTGGTATTGTAGGGAGGAGGGGGAGCTGGGTGGGTCCCGTCGCTGGGGGGGGGGTTTTTTTGGTTGGTGGGGGTGTTGGGTTGTTACTTTTGATGCCCCCCCCCCCCCCCCCCAGTCTCAAACTCAAACTAGAGTACAATTTTTTTCACATTCAACAAGACAGAAAGCCTAGAAATAATTCAATAACTGGCAATTATCACCAAAAATTATGAAACTTACCCTTCATGAAACATTTTCCAGAATATTCCAAAATGTGCACATGCAGCATTGGCACTTTAGAGTACTTTAGGTATTTACTCTTATGAAATTATGTACACTGGTAAGTAACTAAGCTTCAGATATTTTGCTAATAATTAACATTGCACATATTAAGAAAACTACAGCTTTTATATTTGTTCTATTAATCTTTAAAATGGTTGAAAGGGACTTTAACCTATTAACACTAGGACAATAGGATGCCAACTCCAACTCCAATGCCAGATTTCATCAATCAATTTCAGTTATTTCTTTTGAAGTCAAACATAGATAGAAAATACATTTGGGGCACATGGTTCACAGGGTGGAGCAATTGGTCCAAAGTGGGATGGTCACCCTAAAATGAACTCAAGGTTTTTGAGCCCCAGACCAAGGGTTCACATCCCTAATACAGTAAAATAAAAGTGAAAATGTTAAAAAATACACACAGTGGCACATATTACCTTGAGTTTGACAACTTACCATTTTATGTTTATTAATCTGACAGAATTTTCTATCTCTTTAGTTTTTTCTTTGAATATAGCTAGATTAAACACAGAAGTTTCATAGTCAAAACTATGTCACTGCCAGGATTTTATTTAGGTCCAAGCAGTTTCTTGCTCAAAAAAAAATTCCTTTCACTTGGCTAGTATTCAAACTTCAAAGCTCTCATGTTCTTAGCAAGAACCAAACTTCTTGGTCATAAGTTGCAAAAAAAGCACCATATATCATATATACAAGTTTGGAGACCATAATAAAAACTTCTCTTGGCAACAATTTCAAACAATCAATTTTTAAGTTGTTTGTTTTAAATTGTCAACTCTTGAAGTCCCTATCAAGCTTATTTTTTTAAGTTCCAGATGAAAAGCACAACCCTTTAATAGTTATAGTAGTTCTCAAAAATAAAACCTTTTCTCGCAGTTCCTATTACAATTTTTAGACTTAGAATGTGCAATGATGACGTAGCAGGAGGCATATGACGTAGCATGAGGCATGAAGCAGAGACAATCTTTTTATATCAAAAAATGCAATTCTGGCTACAATAGTCGCACTGTTATAATTTTAATCAATGAATTATTCCCTTGAAAATGTTTGAAATAAAAATTTTGTGACATTTTTTGGCAGAAATGAACATTTCTAAGCAAAAACCACATAACTCACTGCTGCTACGTCACAGGCCAATTTTTACATTCCGATCTTTTTTTGATTAAAGTATACTTAGGCGTGGAACTTTTCTTTGGTTATTGGAATTTTGAGTTCACAGATGACAACAAACTTAATCTAAAAAATAAAAAATTAAGCTTGATAGGGACTTAAAGTTAGTTGTGAAGCAGCTAGCACTTCTCATTGGGTACATAAGAAGGGTGCTATGAAATTGGAAAGTGGTTTGATTCAAGTAGATTAGGTGCTTGTATGGTTTTACATCAATCAGGGCTATTCACAGATGACAACAAATTTAATCTAAAAAATAAAAAATTAAGCTTGATAGGGACTTAAAGTTAGTTGCGAAACAGCTAGCACTTCTCATTGGGTACATAAGAAGGGTGCTATGATATTGAAAAGTTGTGTGAAAGTAGATTAGGTGCTTGTATGGTTTTACATCAATCAGGGCTATTCACAGATGACAACAAATTTAATCTAAAAAATA
>JAOBAT010061708.1:0-11061 GCA_026413305.1 Hydrozoanthus tunicans | reverse complement strand
CTTGATAGGGACTTAAAGTTAGTTGCGAAACAGCTAGCACTTCTCATTGGGTACATAAGAAGGGTGCTATGATATTGGAAAGTGGTGTGATTCAAGTAGATTAGGTGCTTGTATGGTTTTACATCGATCAGGGCCCAGTTGTTCAAAGGTTGATTAGCACTAACCCAGGGTTAAATCTTTAGCCTACTTCTTACTTCCAAACTTACAGGAACAAATATAAGCTGCCATTTTGGATTTCAAATTTTTTTTTCCATAGAAAATCTAAACTGTATTATTTTTATAAGAATGATAAAACCATTCCTTAGAGAAGAAATTCCAGCTTGAATTTGGATGAACCTAGCCTGGGTTAAAGTTAACCAGCCTTTGAACAACCGAGCCTAGTCTTACCATTACTAGGTATGAATAAAGAAAATCAAAGGTGTTGTTCTTGTCATGTCTGCTCATTATTTCAGTTTCCCTTATGTGATGGGGCCCACAACAACCACAATAAGGAGACAGGAGACAACGTCGGCCCACTAGTCATCAAGGCCAGTAAACCTGCAGCATCCTGAGCAGATTCCGGACTCATTCTTGAGACTGTTTTACAGCTTTCTATTTAGTTTGAGTACAATTTTCTAGCTTCTATATCTACAATTTCAGTTGTTTCTATATATTTCAAGTTAGTGGTTTGCATACTTTGAAAATGAGCTTGTGCCAATAAAAAAAACTGACATAGATTCACGTATGTTTGTTCAGTTTGTCACTGGTAGTATCGAATTTATTTTTATAGTGCAGATTGTGTTGTAGTATACAGTATAGCCTCAAGTTTGCCATTGTCATGGAATCTTTTTATGCAGCTGATTAACAAGTATAAACATAGAGGGTAATGTTGAGTTCAAATAGTTGGTCAACAACTTCTCCGCCTGGGGAGATTCGAGGGCAGGACCCACCGCACTCCATCCCTACTCCCTACGGGCTCGAGTCTTCACCCCCTTTTCCTTGAATGTCGCTCTCTCTTTTTGTAAGTTTCAATTTTGTAAAGTGTTGTTAAATTGTAGAGTAAGAAAAAAGATAAATAGTGAAAGTGTTATGCTATTGTCCTCCTATTGCATATGATAACACAAATTATGATCAAATTAATTAATGCAACTCTTATGACGATCAAAAGAATAGTGAACTGCCCAATTTGGGTTTGTTCAGTTGCCGAAAAGGAACTCAAAAAGGCAAAAAGACTGTTGTGCAGCAAATGACGTAACGACCATGGAAACAAGTCATCAATTGCAACCAGCGAACAAATCTGAAGTTTGCTGGACTCCTGTTTTAAAACCCCTGGCACTGAAATACTTCTGAGACTTCCTGTAAGACTTGAATTTAGAAAGTTTTGCGAAATTTTGTTCTGCTACAAATAAGTCTCCTCAAAACTGAAAAATATAAAAATGTGCACGCAGTATACTTTTTAACTGTATGTACACCGGGGGGTGGGGGGTGGGGGTACTCGCTATATTGGGATGGTAGGTATGACCGTCGTATTTTTAGGGGTAAAAATTGCCAGTCCGGTATTTTTAGAGGTTGTTAAAAGAAATCCTGTGTTAAACCAAGAGCCTGGTATTGTTTAGGGTTTAAAAACGTGAAGTTATTGGACTGCTGTGCTTGCAGTCTTGTGTTTTAGCAAACTTGTGTACTGAACAAGAAGTTAAGACAAAAGTCCTTCGGCGAACGTCCGATTATGTGCACGCCTTTATTAACTGCATAACACGTTCGGCGCAACGCGAAGGGACTTAATGCCCATCCACCACCAAGGGAAAATTTTCAGATTTAAATTGGTATTTTTTATCCCCCCCGGGATGTACACTGATGTAAACTTCCATACACATAATTTCAAATTCAAAACCCAGTTTTATCACTGACATTTACATATGTCTTATTCGTAACTTCGCAGGATTGAAACAGCCGCACGAAATGAGTTTGTTTTTATTCCGTATATTCCTATTCCGGAATAGTCCCAAACGAACGCGTTTTACGTTATAAAATTTCTTCTGTTTCTCTTACCAAACGTGTCTGAGCTGGCGCCGAAAGAAGTAGTGTGACGACTACATACGAAAAACAGGCCAAGATCCGGGAGTTAACTGGGGGGCTGAGAGACTGGGGAGGAAGTGGTCATTCGTGAAGAGGCGTGGGTACCTAGTAAACAAATATGGCGGAATTTTTGTGTTTTTTATGTCTATATGGAAAGATGCAATGTTTATAGTTCTCTGGTACGTGCAGAAACATGGAGAAGAAAAAAGAAACGAGCAAGGCAAATGTTTCCCTCGAAATGAGTAGATGTTCGAGCATGTGCGGGGGGATGCATGAGGTCGACTCGATTTTTACTACGAATCATCTTGGACAAGATGTCAATGCGTCGAACAACTCTACCATCTCTAGTCTCAACCTTTCAGTGAAACAAGATTCTGTTACAGATTTATTTGGTTTTACAATTCCACCGTCTGGTGCTTTGGGAAGGAATCTGACTCGTGGAATTAGCGTGCTGCTCATTTGGGCGGCCCTCTGGTCAATCATCGGTCAGGAATTGCTCCCGGGAGGAAATATTTTTAGCATTTACATTGTTGTCGTGGCTTCAGCTCTTGGCGGTCTTCTGGTTGAAAGTATTCCACGTTTGACGCTACCAGCGTTGCTTGGCCAGCTAGTCGTGGGGCTAATGCTGCGGAACGTTCCCGGTATCGATGTGGCCAAGGCGATTGATAAGAAATGGTCATCAAATCTAAGAAGTATTGCGTTAGCTGTCATACTGGTGCGCTCGGGACTCGGGCTAAATACTTCAGCCCTTCGCAAACTAAAGTTCATCGTTATTCGACTGGCTTTTGGACCAGCCATAGCTGAGACAGTTACAACAGCAGTTTTAGTTCATTATCTTCTGGATGTAAGGTGGTTATGGGCCTTTCAATTAGGGTAAGATAAGTTAACCATTTAATGTATCAATTAACTGATTTCTTGTGAAACATGAGTAAACGCACACATGGAGCACAGAAACTATTTCAGAGCTCTCGAGTCTTGCACATTGAGCAAGAAGTATTTCTCACACATAAGCACTCATTTGGAAGGTAACTCAACTTTTTTGTGCCTTGTTCCATGAACAAAATAAGTTTCTGGCAATTTGAGAAGTGGAAAATTATAAATTTTATACTTGTCAAAGGAGCATGCCTCAGAGCCCCTGAGATGAAGCTAGCACCTTCAACGTTCACTTAACAAACTACCTCATTCTTTAGAAAACCACAAACTTGAGAGCTGTACTGTTTCGAAGGGGTATAAATATTAGGCAAAGGAAAGTAGATTTTTAGGTTATGTCAGCCAACGTCAAACCCAGGTCATTTTCCTGTTTCCCAAATGCAAGACCACCACCTTCCTAAGATTGTCATGTTTGGTGAACTCACCACCAGACATTGTGCTAAGAAGAGGTTCTAAGACAGCCTAAAGAAATCATTCAGCACCTGCAACATCGACCACAAACAGTTATCTGAACTGGCTGCCAACCATGGTTCCTGGCGCCACACAATCTACCAAGGCACTGCCCAATAAGAGGAGTATAGACTGGAGGCACTCGAAGACAAGTGACAGAGGAGGAAGGCCAGCACTACCTCCACCACCACTCCAGAAACCAGAAAAGAATCAAGCGGCCAAAACATACACATATAATGGAAAATAGTGAAAATTGTAAAATTGTAAAAGAAAGAAGGTGAAGGAAGCCACACAATGCTCACTCCATACATGTAATACCAAGAATTAATCCAGCCAGTTCTGTCTAACAGTTGGAAAGGACTCTACTGCTTCATGAAAACTCACTGTACATGTGGTGACCATTATCTAGAACACCATTATTTTTTGTGTTGGGTAGAATATTTTTTTCAACAAAACTGTTGATAATATAGACTTATGCTAGATATACTTACAGTGAACAAATTAAGAACATGTACCATATTTTCCGGACTATAACCCTAGCACAGCAGATAACCAGCATCTCCACATTTTAATGACCAAGAGAAACAAAAGTCAACAGATTATGTCCAAGCCTTGGACTTCAGAATGTCACCTAATTTATCTAAGCATACTTGAGGTTTGTTTATGAAATTAAGCTTAAACTAAAAAATATTCTAAGAAAATTTTTTTTCCAACTTCTTTGTGCATGAAATTGAGTTTCATTTGCAATATAATTTATGTGATGTGTTGTTACAGTAGTACTATGCTAATGCAGAATTAGTGCAACTGTCGTCTTTCTTGTGAGAACACATCTCACTAATAAATTTTGGCTGAGGTTTGCAATTGTTCTTGAACACCCTTATTTATTCACTTGTTCCACAGATATCATCACATTGACAACAACAACATCTTTTTTAATTTTTTTTATTGAATTTTAAATCTGGCAGAACATTAATTATTTTTACTGAAAATACCACAAGTGTTACATATATAGCTAGATCAACTTCAGAACCTAACAAATATCACGCACTGGTAGTTTACCTGTACTTCCTCCAATACCAGGTAAAATTAACAGTACAATATAGCCTGGAAAATACAGTAACTTACTTTTGTTGTTGCTTTAGATTTGTTTTGGCTGCTGTTTCTTTAGCTGTTGTAATTCCATGTCTCCTGGACCTTCAAGCTGAAGGTTATGGCGTCAAAGAGGGGATTCCTACACTTGTAATGGCAGCTGCTTCATTTGATAATGTACTCAGTATCAGTGGGTTTGGAGTTTGCCTTGGGATGGCTTTTTCTTCAGGTTTGAGATTTTTGTTGTACTTGATGTGAATCATTTAGTTAAAACAGGAAGTGGTGTGAGGTAGAACTTTCAGATACAGACTTGCCCATAGCAAGGCTATATTTAGTTTATAAGAAATTAGATGATAAAGAAAGTTACTGTATGTGAATTCAAATAAATTAAAGTGAACTTTGAAATTTTTGTTTTTGTTAAAAATTGAATATTACTTCCACATATTTTTACTGTCAGTCAGCCAGTTAAACCTTTCCGGTTCCAGTTGTACCAGTCTGGTATATTCTCCCAGCTTAAGACCATACTTTTCATGGAGCAAGTTTGGGAGAATTTACTTTTAATTTTTATGTTGTCTGCTTTGTTTGATCAATTACCGCCACCTGGTTAGTCTAGTTGATAAGATGCCAGTCTTTCATGCAGGAGGCCTGGGTTCAAGTTCAGTGCCAGACCTTTTTTCAGGATCTTAAAATAACTGAGAAGGTGCTGCCTTTGCCCTGACATCTGCAAACAGTTAGACCTTTGCGTCTTCTCAGATAAGGGTGTTAAACCATAGGCACAGTTTCTCGATATCCTATGAGGGGACATAAAAGAACCCACAACACTTGTCGACAAAAAGTAGGGGGCTGATCTATCATGGTCTATCCACTACTGACTGAGGGAAACTCTTAGTAAGTTATATAATTGTGAGTTGTATATAGCGGAGTATCTAAGACTCTGAACACTAGAGCCAACTAGTACTGTAAATCATTGTTAAGTACCTTTGATCTTATACTTGAGGAAAAAGCCACTATATAAATGCTAAACATTATCATTGTTATTATTATTACTATCATTAATTCTCATTTTCTCATTACAAAATGTTTATACTTTTTTGTGTGTTTTGATAAAGGAGAAGTTGGATGTTGATAACTGACTGAGGTGAAACAATACATAATAATTGACATTTTTTCATTTTTTAAAACTTCATTTTGACTAGTTGTCAGGCTTTTACTCATTTGGTTCTCCATGACAGAACTAATTGAGCTTGGTTGTAGCATTGGCTCCCAGTGTAGCATTTTGTCCTTAAGTTTGTAGAGATGCTTTGTTAAATTCCTTCAAGAGAAAACCACATCCTTGTGTGTTCATTAGCATGTAGAGCTTAGTACAATGAGTGATAAGTTGGTTCAGTCTATAAGTTGGTAGGTTAATGGCTGATTTTTAGTTGAATTAATTGGAACATAGGAAGTCTGGTGTTCAACGTGTTCAGAGCACCCTTAGCGGTTGCCATCGGTCTCATTGGAGGAGTGTTTCTTGGCTTGCTGTGTTGGGTATTGCCAAATAAAGATGAGGTAAGTTAGATCTTTCAGCTCAGGAAATGTTTGTGCTAAGGAAGTTGACTGGTTTGTCATCCTATTTGAATTGCAAAAATTCCTTTCAAATCTCAGGAAAAAACCCAATTAAACCAAACAATGTCTTGTATTGTCTCTTGTGATTTGTGAATCAACATGTTTATTTCTTTTGAATAGAGTAACTCTATCTATCTCTTCCCCTCGCAGCAGGTCAGTTAACAATGAGTGACGGCTGTCATTCTTTTCGCCCTTTTCCATTTGGGGCTAAATTTCCTTTCTCACCCATACTTAATTTGCATACAAAACTATTGATCTTCAAGCCGTAGTATCAGATTAAACCAAAAATTCTCGAAATCACTGTTAGAGTTTGGAGTAATGGTGAGGGTTGGGGTAAGGATTATGTCTCTTAATTTCCGAAATGAAAATGCGGAGTTTGGTGACCATAAACTGCACGAAAATGTGAAGTTTGGCGACCATTACTGTATGCATAAGTAAGTATGGGTGAGTACAGAAATTTTACCCCTTTTGGTGGCTGTTAGTGTTGTGTGACCTATTTCATTTATGGTTTCCTATTTTTAACTGGGATAAAATTACAGTACATTGATTTTCATTTTTGTTATTCCAGCTAACCTTAATCTAAACATAGCTATAATAATAATAATGAGTTTAATAAAAGTTATAATCTTTAGTTAATATTTCTGGTTCAGGCAGCACTTCAACCTGTTGCAATACTAAGACATGTCCTGACTTGTTAACATTATAATCTGAACAACCTCAAAAAAGATCAGCTGTTAAATAAAGATTTTTGCTCATTTTTTGAGGTTGTTCAGATTAAAACGTTAACAAGTCAGGAAATGTCTTAGTATTGCAACAGGTTGAAGTGCTGCCTGAAAACACTGGTACTTGAGTTCTCCAAATTAAAAAAAACTTTAATGTCTTGTGTTTTATTTTTCTTTTGTTTATTTTCTCTTATTCTGGTAGCCAGATGTTTCATGCAGCAGGTTTGTTATCTTACTGTCATGCTCCCTGTTTTCACTGTTTGGTTGTAAAGTTGCGGGTTTCTCCGGGGCTGGTGCTCTTGGTGTTGTAACCATGGCAACAGTTGCTGCATACAGATGGGGCAGTGAAGGGAAGGTCAGTTTATGTAATCACAACAATCTATGCTTCACTATACATTTTCCAGGTTTTTAGCTAACAGAGACTTCTCACGTAATCTTGAGAGAGTGCTACTGTTGGTGGTGCACAGAGCTTCCCTTCCTTGTAAGTAATAAAAAAACAATTGAAACAAAAAAGATTGTAAAAATAATTTCAAAACGGCCTCCAGATTATGAAACAGTAATGAGAACGTACGTTGTTGAAGACTTTGAAATGTTATTTGGAAGGAAGAAATCTCTAGTTTCCTCGACCAGGGAACCAAGTGGAAGTGACCCCTATTCTGAAAATGTATTGGCCACATCCTTGCTTAGTGCGGTTCCTATAGAAAGTATTTTTGTTCAGTTTTTTGTTTTGTAAAGATAAGATTGTTTATGTATATGTACAGTTGTTAAACACGAGGTTCCAGTATAAAAGGGCTGAGCCCAGGGGTTTCACACGTTCAGTTGCCAATCATCCGCCGTCGAGTTAACATCTACAAATTAAAGTAATAGAATGGTATTTGCCAATGACTTCATTTACTATTAAAAGAATGAAACTGTTTCACGATTATGGTGGAAATGACCTCGAATTGTTGAAAGTGGGTTGTTTCTTTTACCAATGGCCGCCATTACATTTCATAATTTATTCAAATTTCATGAAAAGGCTCAAGAAAGGGGCGGGCCTAACCCTTTTATACCGGAACCTCGTGTTTAAGTTAGTATATATTTGTTGATTGCAAGTTGTTGCAAGTTATAAAGTTAACCTCTCAATACAACACATATAGGTTTGAGTAAGGCCTTACTGCTTGAAATGGGAAGTAGTCAGCATTTTGCCGATCTACAGCTTAAGTATTCTCCATTTCCAGTGGAAACAACAAGAACAGTTTGTCTGCGTGAATTTAGATTTAAGGGAAATTGGAAAATAATGACAAAACAAATCAAGTAACAGTCATTTTTTCGGATATTTTGCTTGTTTTTATCTTTGCGAATTGATTGGGTAATTGAATCAAAATTTTACACCTCTCTGTTTACTTTTGCCATTAACCCCCCTACTTCTTGTGCGGACATTGCTTAGAATACATTAAGCTTAAGTAGAGTCTTGAATAACAAGTTGTTCACGTTTAAAATTTTTGCATTCAACAGACTCCGATTGCTGGTGCTACAGCCTTGATTTGGAGAGTTTTTGAACCGTTGCTGTTTGGTTTAGTTGGGGCTGAAGTTGATGTAAAATACCTTGAGGGCTCTTTGGTTGGTAGGTGGTCAGATGTTTTTACCGATTTTCATGTTAACCAGTTTTCTCAAGACTATTGCATCGCCAGTTTGAATTTAGCCGTCTGGTTTGCTACTGAGAGGGCAGGAGCGCACAGGCGTAACAGAGTCTTATTTGTGCTGTAGAATTTGTTTTTGTTCGAACATATGCTTCATTCTTCTTCATTCTTCAGTTTTTCAACCCATTACTAAATCTTTGTCATAAAATGATAGTTTGATAGTTTTCAGCAGTCTCTTTCTTGCTCCTCGTTGTTGGGAAGAAGGCTCCGTTCACTCGGCAAGTTTTCCACGACAAATCACGCATGTTGTTCAAAAGTTGACTCACTCTTTTGTTCTCGATAATACAGCTCTAGATATTCCCACAGAATGCTTGCAACTCAAGAATAGGTACACTTCGGAGTACACACTACTGTATGGTTAGGTGTTGACAGTTAATGTTTAACTCAGTTTAGACATAAACAATAGAATTAAAGCTTTTAAAAATGGCGCATTACATATAACTATTTCAACAGTGCAGTTTCCGACAACGTTTCAAGCTCGCTGTCGTCCATGTTTTTTCACGCTTTTCTTAGGTTTGACGTCTTACTTCCACACTTTTGGCATAACTGTATCAACGATGTCACTCCTCGATTAATTTTTTTTTCTAGAACAAGAGAAACTTCGCTAAATAAAGGCTATCGCTCCAAATGCCAGCATCCTAAAACTTCCGCCTGCCAAAGCTTTCAGTTTTCTGTTAAGTTTCTCTCTATATATAACTGTACACTGTTGGTGGAGCAGTGGCCGATCAGGTACACTTTACCCGACTTGTTCCAGTCGACTCAGCTACACAAATGAGTACCAACCAGTTCTGCTGAGGGCTCACCTGCGATGGATTAGTGTCCTGTCCATGGACTGTTAAAGATTCTCGTCTTCTTACAACTACGGAAACCCGAGATAAGCGCTGGCCCTATGAGCCACAAAGGCTCGAGAAAGAATATCTCGACGCGTTTAAAATTATTTAAAATTAGTTTACTGTGTGAATTTCCTATACTCGATTTGTCACACCTGTGATAGCCTTATTTTTTAGATATTTTTTGTGGTCCCTTCTGAAAGATGATGTAATTTTTATCTTCCTTTTGCAATAGGAAAGGGGATTGGAGCTCTTGCTGTTAGCCTAATAGTTCGAACAGTTGTCACTTACTTTATGGTCTGTCGCACAAGACTAGCCCTGAAAGAACGATTATTCATTGCCATTGCATGGCTACCCAAAGCCACTGTGCAGGTAAGTCTCCTTTTTTTTTAATATAGCGCGACCACATAATTAGATAACTCGACGCTTACCGTAAACTCTCGAAAACGCTCCCGAGGGCTTATTAATTTTTTACCTTGCAGACAGGGATTTATTTAAAGATTGGCAATAGCCAAAGATAGAAGTTAAACACACCATGAAGTCGGGTATCAAACAGATTTAACAGCAACTATTATTACATTTCAAGTCATTAAGGGCCATAACAAAATCCTGCACGCTGATTGGTCGAAAATCGAACCAATAACTTCCCATACAGGACCGGGATTTTATTGGACCGATTTCTCGTTAACGCGAGCGCGCAGAGATAACCATGAAATAAATATCTTAATATTCCCGTTTGCTCGGTCTGTACGGGAAAATATTTGCCCTCGGTCTTTTGTACAGTGAAAGACTCTGCAATTAATTCCCCGTACAGACCGAGCAATCGAGGTTATTAAGATATTTGTAATTTTGTGTTCTTCTGACGTTATAATCACACCTCTCCAAGACTGATACAGATACAACCGTTGCTAAAATATATTTTTGACATATTACGCCTTATGTTAAGCTCCTTCGCTTTTATGTTTGGATTGGGTATGGAAGGGGGCTTATCAGAAGGGGGGGGGGCTTAATCAAAACTAGAAAATATTTAAACTCTATTATGTTTAACAAAATATTTTGATATTCTTTTAGAAAAGATTTGAAAGTATATTATATTTCACAAAATATTTTGCAAATATTAATCCAACTGACCTTCCTCAGTGGCAGTGACCTGTGTTTGTTTTCTCACGCTGTAGGCTGCCATCGGCTCCGTGGCCCTTGACACAGCCCGAGAGAATGGTTTCGCTGCTGGTTCATTCCAAGAAGTTCATGGAATACAGGTGAATTTTTTTCTTATAATCTCAGACATGCATATAAAAGACGCCTTGCGCCCTAGATAGGTAATTCATAAAACAAGATGAGGTTTCGGTATAGGGTCCAGGTCTCGGTATAAGGTCCAGGTCTCGGTATAGGGTCCATGTCTCGGTATAAGGTCCAGGTCTCAGTATAGGGTCCAGGTCTCGGTATAAGGTTCAGGTCTCGGTATAAGGTCCAGGTCTCGGTATAGGGTCCATGTCTCGGTATAGGGTCCAGGTCTCGGTATAAGGTCCAGGTCTCGGTATAAGGTTCAGGTCTCGGTATAAGGTCCAGGTCTCGGTATAAGGTCCAGGTCTCGGTATAGGGTCCAGGTCTTTGTATAAGGTTCAGGTCTCGGTATAAGGTCCAGGTCTCGGTATAAGGTCCAGGTCTCGGTATAAGGTTCAGGTCTCGGTATAAGGT
>JAOBAT010061697.1:10991-25180 GCA_026413305.1 Hydrozoanthus tunicans | reverse complement strand
CCCCCGATCATATATATATATCTGACTGCAAATGCTGCTGGATTTTTGCACGCTATTGACCTTTGGCTTAATGAGATTGAGATAATCCCACGGCCGGCACGATTTTCTGAGAAAGAAAGTGTTTTTAGCTCTGCACAAACCGTGACGAGCCCATCTTTTTCTTCTGTCGCAAGCTTAGCGCGGGCGGTATTGATTTTCACTAGCTGAACCTTCATGGGCCGGGGGTGGGGAAAAACATATATTGCAGAGGGTGTGAGGAGACGCGAAAAGCTTTTGAAAATCGTTGCTTTTCTCGATGTTGACATAAACAACAAAATAGAAATTTTGGCTCGGGTAATGTTTTGTTGATTGCTTTGAAATTAACAATATAGGTGTATGGCGGTATAACAATATAGGTGTATGGCGGTATATCGCCGCCTGTTTCGGTTTCTAGGCTATTTTGATAACACCATTAAAGAGGCAGTTAAAAGTGAGAGTAAACATAACATATACTTGCTGTCAAACTGAACAATTAAAGTCAAATCTTTGACTCCGATCAAACTAAATTGCAACGTCAAGGCGGTCGATCGAAGGTGTTCTTTCTAAAAAAATCCAGTTAAAAGAAAACAGCAACATCGTGAATTTCAAAAGCTTTAAAGAGTGACAAAAAGAATGATTCACTTTGTAAGCGAAATAACTAACGCAACGGAGACATATGCGTCATAAATTTTAAAAAAAACACTGTAACTTGTAAGAGAAATATTTTCACAACTCATCAAGGCTTAACTTTTGAGTGGAAACGTGACTTATCACATTTCCACTGGATTGAAAAACAAGTACTAGTATTGAATATAAATTCTTTCACGTAGATCAAAACCTCAGCGAGTATAAATCAATCCGTTTTTTGCCAGTGCCCTACTCTCTATTGCCTGATTTCAAAGAGGAAATTAAACAAAAACGAAGATGAAAGCGCAGTTGGCATTTCTGTTGTGCAACGTTCTTCTGTTTCAAACAAGTTTAAGTGCTTCGCAGGTAAATGAAAATTGTTTTCTGTGATTTCCAACTTTCTAAAATATAATACTGATGTGGCCGTAGACGGGAAGGTTTAGTAGTTTTAAAACGGTTTAGGCGGTGTTATAAAATAACACATGTGAATCTCGATCGCGCACTGATTAGTCGAGGGCATGATTAATTCCGAAATCATGCCTATAACTGTATAAAAGAACATATACTGATAGAGACAAGCTTCGGACGTACATGTAAGGAAATCTTAGATTTTGAGAGTAATAGGTCTTTTGCAACAAGTGATCACAAGGTACATTTAATGATATTCTGGGTGGCAAAGGAATGTCGCAGACTCCACTGGGAAATGCAAACCAAAGAAAAATCACACGTTTCTGGTTAATTGTGTCTTGTCTTGGAGTCTGCGACATTCCTTTACCACCCAGAATATCATTAAATGTACCATGTGATCACTCGTTGCAAAAGGCCTATTGACGCTTCTCTTGATATTTTATACTTGTTTATTGCAATTCGTTGTTTAACAACAACAAACGCATTTCCCGCATTTCATTTTCTTTCTTTTATCAAAGTGCTCCCAGGCTACTGAATCTTTAAACTAAATTTAAAAAATCTCAAGTTAAAGTTTGACCCATATAACTTCCGTTAGGCACTTGTAACCCGTTTTGAAGATAAATTTCGCAATGAATTTAGGACGAAAAAATGCCTATTTTAGTGCCAAAGCTGCGTAAATTTTTAAAGCTCATTAGATGTGTGTAATTCCATAAGTGACAAGATTTGAAAGGCGGGAGATCGTTGTCACTTTCCCGGTCAAATTCAAATGATCATGGCAAAGTTTGCATAGCTAGTGTTTGAGCAAAAAAGTCACTAGCTCACTGTAAACACTAGCATATCCATTAAAACCATGTGACGTTATAGATTGCCTTTGTATTTTTTGTGTTTTTTTTGCATTGAATGAACACTAAACTAAGAGCTGATTTCACGGTTTTTTAGGTCTATTCGACTGTAAATGGATATGTTAAAACAGTCGAATAGAAGTGTTGGAAAGCCTTAGAGCTAAAAAGATCACCAATGACTATGATGGCTTCACTAGCACTTAAGCATTCGGTGAAGAATGTTACAAAGACAGGGGTAGTGGAAAAATTACTAGAGATCAACAAACACAGCTCGATTCTTAGTGATGATCCCACACTGAAATCAAAACCGATAAGTAGAATTGTGGCCAACCGGAAATGACATTTTAGCATTTAATATTTTCTATTGCAAATACCAAAAACCGATATTTCAAATGAAACTCAGATAAAAATTGTAATCGATTATGTTTGTCTTGTTGGTTAGGATTGTTTATTATTCATTAAACACACAAATATTTTCATATTTACGTTGTTTTTCAGAGCAAAACGTGTTCAAACGGTCACAACGGACTAAACGGTAAAGATGGACGAGACGGGAGGGACGGGAGGGACGGAGCAAAGGTAGAAAATTGTAGTCTTTTACACAGTACACAGTGCATACACACGAAGGGGGGGGGGTGGGGGTGTTCAACTATAAAGCGTATGTTTGTGTACGAGGGATGGGGATATTTCGATATTCCTAGGTCAAGTACTTACGAAAGCAAAATAAGTTTTTTTCATTCATTTTTTCAAGTGTTATTAACACTTATTCCTAGCTAGCAGGAACTTTTGTAGCTCTTTATGAAAGGTTCGTGAGGTCAAACCAGAATAGACGGCTGTGTTATATTTAGGAAAGGCGCTTTATCCAATTTTTACAGTCAACTCAGCTGTATAAGTGAGTGCTGAATTTTGCTCGGGCTTGGTTGACCGAATATATTTTTTTCGGAGACTAGGTTTGCGAAAGAGCTCTGTTTAGCGAGAACTATGGCGCCAAGTCTGTTTTAAAGTGCCTACGACATGAAATATTTTGTTACGTCAGACAATAGGCCTAATTAATGAGGAACAGTGGTGAAATTGGCCAAAATCTTTTATGGTTCTTAAAATATTGTCTTTTTTAAATGTTTACAATTACTGATGACGTCAGTTGTTTGGCCGGCAAATTTTCAATCTGCCAATCCAACAGCCTTGGTTTCATTTAAGCCAAACTTTGGCTGTTGGTGCATCTGGAGGTATTCTTCAAATAAAAACTAACTTTGGTCCGTTCTAAGGTTTAGATTTACAGCAGATTTTTAAAAAAAACTATAATGTCCCTCTCAAACAACTGATGTTACCAGTTGGAAACAAAAATGTTAATATCACTCGAGAACCATAACAGATTTTAACAAAAAAAAAAAACTTCACCGCTCTACTTCATTAAGAAAGTTCTATCCACTGACACGACAAAATACACAATGTCATATGCTCTTTAAGTTATTTTAGGTCTTAGGTTTTTTATTCTACTATTGTAGTCGTTACATTTTTTAACTACTTTTTGACACTCATTGCATTCTTTCTTACTTATTAGTTGTGAAATAAAACATATAAAGCTACTGTTAACACAAGCTATAGTTGTGCAGACGTTGCAGAAATGATATCAAAGCTGAACAAAGGTAAATCACATTCAAATATATATTTTTTTATCTCCAAAAATTTAACATCAGGGCGAACAAGGTCCGCCGGGCCCTCCTAGTCAGTTTCATGGCGGTGCAATCAAGATTGGAGATACCGCTGCAGCGTGCAACGTTGCCAACGCGGGCACCATCCGTTATTCATCGCCTCATAATGCGTTGCTGTTTTGTAATGGAAAGACCTGGGCTCCAATAGCTCCAACCGGAAAGGGGCAGGTGAAGACACTTCCCGCACGGAGTTGTCTTGACATTTTAGAGACAGGTAAAACCTTAAAAGTCCCTATCAAGATAGGGATTAAAACTGTTGTTACCTGTGAACTCACAATTCGAATAACCAAAAAAAAATCATAATGTAAATTTTGACCGAGCAGGCCGGGGGCTGGTAACCTGTGACGTAGCATTTATGTTAAAAAATGTCATAAAACTTTTATTTCAAACAATTTCAAGGGAATAGTTCATTGATTAACGTTATAACAATGTGACTATTTCAGCCAGAATTGAACTTTTTGAGATAAAAAAAGATTGTCTCTGCCTCATGCCTCCTGCTACTTCATATGCCTCCTGCACGTCATCGTTGCACGCTTCAAGTCTAAAAAATGTAACAGGAACGGCGAGAAAAGTTTTTAGTTTCGAAAATTGTTATTTCTTAAGGGTTCTACTTTCCATCTGGAACTTAAAAAAAATATGCTTTATAGGGACTTTAAGTTCAGTGTTTTTGACTTTGAATTTACAGCATTTTTTTATGCAAGGGTAAATCCTGATAGAGTTAATAATACGTGGTCGACGGCCAAAAAACATAGGACCTCCACATACAATTCCTTAGTTGTCGACAATTATTTGCTGTCGACAACTAAATGTGGTCGACAAACGAAAAAAACAGAGTCTGCAGCAGACCTCTCCCACAGACTATGTTTTTTGTCGTCCACCGCTTCTCAAAAAGTAATCGACCACTTTTAGTCGTCGATATCAGTCAAACAAGATTTGCTGTGAGAACATTTTTACTTGTCTTGGAACAATATAAATAAACTGCTAAAACATGCAATTCCACTCCAGTGTAATTTTTGCATAGACGTCTGCTTAGGAGACCAGGATACTGCAAAATGCTAAGATCGACAGTTTGTTACTTGGGCTTCCCGTGGAAGAGCCCGAGTATTAAAATGCAGTTCTTCCACAAAACTCAGTACCAAAAAGTCAGTTCCGGTGCATCTGCGCTGTTTCAATTTTGTGCAATTTGCGCACCTGTTTCAGATGCTCAGAGGAAGGGCTAACGCTCGAAAGGTTAGCTTTCTCTATCACCTCAAAGCGACGATAATTTATTTATCACAAAATCATATGAGTTTTTTTTTATAGATTTCAAAATTCTTCATTCATTTACATGTTTGAGAAGGCAGGAAGTGATATAAGTACTTTTAAGTGTGAACAGAGCAGAAGTAGAATTGACTGCAAAACCAACCTTACAACTAACTTGATTAAGAACGCTTATTTAATACGCGGAAAGTTTTGATACAGATGAGTACCAGAGACCTGATATACTGCCAGTCGCTAATTAGAAATCAAGGCGATCATGTCAAAAAATCAATCATAGGGAAGAATGAATGGACATCTGACGTCACACTCCACTTTTGCATTAAGTTTGCAGTTGTATTATATATAAGAGATCAATTTTATATTCTAATAAAATCCTTGATAATGGAATCACGATGATTCCATCATCAGCCGCTAGAAACCCCTCAACATGTTATAGTTTTACTCCCATGTGTCTACTTCTGATTTTGACCAATTTTGAAAGCTAGCCAGCAATTAGTTTTACAGTGCCCAAATTTGGTGTAACTTAACACCGGTTTTCAGGTTGGTTTTGTATGGAAAAGCGGGTCTTATCAGCTAAGAGTCAATATGTTGTTATTGCTCTGTTTGAAAAAGTTAAAATTCAATTTGGGTCTAGAGTTTGCAAAAAATTAGAAATGACTAAAAGTCTTACAAGAAGAACCCGAGTTTTCGCCGATCAACGGCATCATCAGGTATTAAATAAAAGTTAAAAAGGATAGCGGAGTTCTAATACTAAATGCCGGCTAATTCCCGATCGACGGTCGCATAAATTATGGGTCTGAATAATATTCTAAAATTTTTGCAATATTGTTGTGCAATTATTACACAATCTTTAGCCAATACTTAACAGATTCAATAAACTGTGTTCGCCAATTATTTCTCCAGCAGAAAGTCCTTTACCCCCAGTTTCAATGAAAGCCTAGCTGGACCAATAGGAAGCTTGAGTTTACGCCTGAACAGCTTCTACTATATATACATTAAATACAAGCAGTTTTTGTTTGTTGAGTAAAAATCTTGTCTGGTTGATCGCCAGGTTTCAGCCACGGAGACGACTTTTACTGGATTGACCCAAATGGTGACTCCACCGATGATTCGTTCCAGGCTTTCTGTGACATGACAACAGAGCGAGGGGGTTGGACACTAGTTTCTACTAAAGTCTCACCGGCGTTTCTTTTCATAAAGTCTGGTTTTTCTGCCCAGTCTGCCCGAGAAACCCAAATTGACGCAGCTAGTCAAATACACCCAAGTATGAGCCACTGGAGTGAGGCCATGTTTCGCTTCAGTGACTCGAGTGACATCCGGGTTATCTATAAACGGAAGTGTGCAGGTGGAACTGGCGCAGATTTTGAAAAGTTTCTGATGGGTGGAAGTTTTTCACACATAAGAAACGTGGGAGGGTTCTATAAGTACAGCCCAGCAACTGGCAATTCAAGGGAGCCCCCCTCGGGATGCTACACTATCAACAGGCTGCATTATTACTCGGCAAACATGATCTCTGAGGATCATGATGGATCCGATCGATGGCTAGATATGTGGAATACTGCCGACGGTTCAAACAAGTATCATTTCCATGACCACGCTTCAGCAGTGGGAACTAAATGCATCGCAGGCTACTGTTATCTTGCCAAGCCCATATGGTTCATGGTACGTTGAACGGAATGTAACTCTACGCCAAGCCAGTCAAGAATCTTTTTTAATTCTTATGTTGTAACTTTAGGTTTATAAACTGCTAGAGACAAAACTAAGTTGCCGCAAAATGGAAAATATCAGAAAACTTGATTGTTTTCCTTTTGAAGTTAGAATCATATAAATGGTATACTATGTTTTTAAAGTGCTGCTGAAGCATTTTTTGTCTATTTTTGTAGCTCTAAGTCCTATAACCCCGAAGAGTGCCAAAAGATAAGTTTGTAAATTCTCCCAAATTAAGTCCATAGTATTCCTATGAGAAGTTTGGGAGAATTTCTTAATTCATCTTCAAGAGTTTTTGGTGGATGATCAAATTTCATATTCTCAGCACTTACAGCTTGTTTCTTTTGTTTACTGTAAGGAGAATTTAGATGTTGACAAATGCCTTATGGCTGAAAGGGTTAAGAGGTTTTCCATCACTTCTATTTAACTGTAAGTGGGTAAAAGAGCTTTAATACTTGATTTTTTGAAATAATTAAGCTTTTAAAACCAAGTACAATCAGTGCGAATAAAATTCAAAACATACGACGCCGATTTGTAACGTCACACGGTTTGAACGAAATTCTAGCTGCTCTAAAAATAGTGAATTTCAAATCATGTGACATCACAAATATCTACACGCTTTTTCTTTTAATAAGAACTAGTAAATTTGGCCGAGGCTCATCGTACTTAATTGTTTGGCCATTTGAGCCTCAAATTATTCTTAATTTGTTTTTATTTCTATGTGTGGTTTAAATCGAAAAAAATGCGGTGGTCATTCTTTTACTACAAAAGCTTGCCTATTTTCCTATGAAGATACAGTATGCTGTATGCATGTTTACAACAATTGTCAGCAACAATCTTCAGGGTAGTGTTTAGATATTTTAGTTTAGTATGGAGATTTCACTTCAAGAGCACTTTAATAATACTGCATGCAGCTTCTGCTTTGTTCATTAGGAATCTGTCTATTTAGATTGATCTCAGAATGATATGTAGAACAAAAAATAAAGATTAATTTATGAAACTGTAAAAAAGAGATATGCGTGAATTTATAGACATGCACACTACTACCTTTTGTTTCTAAAGCCGTGGCTACACGGTGTAACGTTGCCCGCAACTAAAACCCTTCATGTGGCCACTCGGTGATTTAGCATCGCGTATACGCCAGACGCGAACGTGAAATGTGACACGTCATCAAGGTTTTCCCGCGTCTGCCATTTCACGTTTACCGTACGTACGCCAAGATTTTCGCGTATGATATTTACGTGAGATTGTATTTTATCTTTTTTCAAGCATAAAAAGAGATTTTTAGTCATTAAAAAGCTAAAGGGATGTTATGTTTAATGTATAGTTAGCTAAATTGAAAAAACAACACAAGAAGTTGTTCAGATAGTGTCAATTGGCTATTTTCATTAACAGGAATCAAACAATTGTTATTTGTGACATGCAAGCAGTACAAAATATTTTTTTCCTAGCTAATATGCACTTTCAGAATAAAATCTTAATTGCGCTGAATTTACTTGACACAAGTTTGCAGTCTAATTCGAGTTGCCTGCGTGTTTTCACCCATATTAACGTGAGATTTTTTTATCTTTTTTCAAGCATAAAAAGAGATTTTAAATCATTAAAAAGTTAAAGGGATGTTACGCTTAATGTATAGTTAGCTAAATTGAAAAAACAACACTGAAATAGCTGAACCTGAAGGATGCGTCAACGTGAAGCTAAAACCAAGAAAACAAGACAGAAATACGGCAAACGTCATACGGCAAATTGACGTTTGCCGTCTGACTTATACGCGGTGCAAAATCTCACCAAAGTTGCAGGAGTAGGATCGGCTTCTACTTCGCGCAACGTTGCGTGCAGCGATTTGAAATGTGGTTACACGGTACAGTTCTCCTGTTGCGCGCAACGTTGCAGGCAATGTTGCACCGTGTAGCCACATCTTAACTAATTAAAAAACAGGCTGATCTTTCTCATAGCTAGTAGTCAAACTCTGACATGCTGTAACGAGCCATGGCAAAGAGCAATTGTAAGTGAAACCGTGAAAAAAACTGCCCGAGTTTGACATTCTGAAGATGATCAAATTGATTGAAACGTGCGATTTGCACCATCTAAAAATAGGTTGTTTTCGTCAAAAATCAACTTCTATAGCGTTTTTCTCTTTACACCCAAAGTGCGCTTTATGGCCACTTTTCCTGAAGATTCTTACAATATCTCCGTCCTTGACTTGAATATACAAACTCGTATCGCTTAGAACACAGATGTTATCAGTGCCCGCGGCCAATAACTCTAGAACGATAAATGATATGGAAAGGTACAGTATGGTAGGGTTTTATAAAGGAATACATTTTGTGTAGTTTGCTTGAGTGAAACGTCACTATGACGCCATTATGAGGTCATAATTTTGAAATACTCCCTTTTCTCACGATCCATTTACTCAAAACTTTTAGGTTTTATGGAAAAAGTTTTCTAATGAATAAATCAGTCCATAAAGACCTCTGTTAAGTACGATTGTGTTTTTGGTTACTATATTTGTATATTAAAGATGTTTATTGCGTTTGAAGGAGGAGAGAGGGATAGTGAAATAATATTGCTGGATTTCGAGTATGTATCAAAAAATTTCAGATTACAAATACTCTTGAATGAAAAAAAAAGCGATAAACAAAACATACGTTGCCGTAGTAAAGTACATTATTATGTATAATTTCCAATATTTTCAATTTTCGATGATCTATTGCGCAATACCTAATAGATATCGATCTTTTTCTTTAACATAGAAATAAATAAGTTGACTTCTCAGCTAAAAAGGTTGCTTTTGGTTATCTTTTGTGAAAGTATGTTGTATGAAAAAACCAAAAAACGAAAAAAAAAACACCTCCGAGAAACGGTTGCCTTGGCAACAGCTGACTCATTAACTATAAAACTTTATCATTTTCTAATTTCTAAGAAATGGTGACCCTTTGAAATCAGCGCGGGCACTTTCTGCCCCCACCCTCCCCTCCCGTCAAAATGGGTTATATTGGGTTAATTTTGCACTCATGATTGAACTTCACACCTATTTAGTTTTTCCTTGAAGAGAATTAAATTATAAAGTCAAAACGAAGTTGGCCATTTCTCTTAAAAACACAGCTACGATTGGGAAATTTATATGGGACAAACCAAAACCGAAATGTTCAAAGAAATAACAGTGTTATTTCTCTGTGTGCCAAAATTCATTTCTGAATTAAACTCTTCATTTTGTTTGGACGAAGAATAAAAACTGCATTAGTTATTAAACTCTTCAACAGACAGATTAATACGTCATCAAGCTGTCGACTAAACGCTAACGGCCTATCAAAACGAGTTTTACCGATCTGAGAGTACAGCATAAGGAGTTTTTCTTCACAGATTCAACATCAAGAACTCAGTATGACGAGTTTTTGACCATCGGAAAGAACAAACGGAGCCCATTGTAAGTATAAAGTTGCCTTATGTCTTTCCGAGTAGCAGCTAACGGTTTGTTCTTACTTGAATTTTTTTTCCAAGAAAATACACTGTTTTTCTCGAAGGGTGAAGGAAAACATGTCTTGCCGTATATCAACCTAGTTTTTAAGATTTAGTTTACCAGAAGTGTCTACCTACTTATCAGCCTTACAACTATCTCATGGAGAGAACGACTGTGTTAAGTTGTGCAAAGGCTATTTTGCATTATTGAGCTTTAAAATTCAAAACCATGAAATAGTAGTTCAGCTTTACTTTCCACGGTAAACACCTGTCAAGTCTATTAGTCTCTATAAGGTTGGAACCAATACAAGAACGATTGTTAGTTTTTAGTTTAACCCAGGGTTGGTGGTAGCATAATTCAACTGCCGTGGAAAAAATTCCGCGCTTTTCTTTTTGCCCCTTCTTTCGATCAAGTCATAGAGTTATCCGCAATCGGGCGATAAGGAAAAATATTTAATGCTTTCAGTTACGGATCGGAGGCATAAGTAAATATTGTACATGTTTTCTACCAGTTTGTGATGTTTCGAGCCTTTGACAACAATTTTTCACTAGTTCGACAATACATTCTTGTTAAAGTCTTAAAAGATCAGTGGTAGAAAATTCACGACCATTTGTCCAAAGGAATTTATGCGTGATTTCGCTACCCAAGAATCATACCAAGGTTATACGCTCCAAATAAAAATTTGCCATATTTCTTCTTTCAGGTTTTATTGAACGAAACTGAAACTGTTCACTTAGCCTAGATAATCAAGTTGTCTCGAGAAACTATTTTTGTACGTTCCTTCTCGTTAAAAAATGGCACGACATTCTTCCCTTCACTGTAAAATTTGCATGATGGGCTGATTCAATAACGTACGTTATGATAAATTAACTGATTGCTTTTCTGTTTTATGCAAAATAAATTTGTGCAATTATTTCAGTAGTGACGAGGGAAATTAGGAAATAACTACCTTTCATGCCTGTTTTGTCAAAATTATAACAATAAAAATAATAATAATGATAATATTGATAATAATAATAATAACAATAACGTAGCGCTTTATGCATACAAATGAAAATACCTACTTACACAACGAGACAGTCTGTTCAAAATGCTAATTAAAATATTGATAAAACGCCAGCATATATTACTATGGTGTAAAAATTACTAAAAACTACTATTTGAAATTCCAATTCAAACATATACGTTTTTAAGCGATTCTTAAATGAGCTGAGAGTTTTAGTTACGCAGATTTCGGAAGGCTATTCCAGGAAAAAGCTTGACCACCTAGAGTAGGGTGCATGACCCCTCTAGGGCGATCCAAGAATAACGTTTTTCTAATAAAGGCAAGCAAAATTTCTAGAATTTTGACAAAAAGGAAGGGAATTAACTCTTAATTTCACGAGTATACCATTTGATTACGTTTAAAAATAGGGTGTGACAATTGTGTAACAGTAACTGTGTGTGTCTGTCTCTCTCATCTGTGTGAAATAGCAATTGCGTGTGTGTCTCTATCTCCCTTTTTTAATTATTTACTTATTTATTTATTTATTTATTTGTTTGTATTTTTTATTTTTTTACTTATTCATTCAATCATTCATTCATTAATTCATTCATTTATTTCTTCATACATTTATTTATTTCTTTATTTGTTTGTTTATTTATTTATCAACTTATTTATTTATGCATGCATTCATTTATTCATTCATTTATTTATCTATTTAACTATTTGTTTGTTTATTTATTCACTTACAACGCATTTCCAACCATTTTAGGTCGAGGCGTTTTCAGTCAGAGTTGGTTGAAATGATAACAGTTTTTTCCCAATAGAACAAGCAAGTAACTCAACCAACTCTACCAACTAAAAACGGTCGGCCCCAATAGAACACGACCTTTAATCTCAGTCAGTTATACTTACATGAAGATATTTCATGCAGAGTAGAGGCGCAAGAGGAGATATTAGAGATGGAAAGCAGAAACCATGGTAGCCAGCCAAACAGAGAAACCAAGCGAAGGCCACATTCAAGTTTATTGGCCCCTTCCCCTAAGCAGAATACCAAAAATAAAGGAAGGTCTTTTACTCAGTCATGCTTCAGCAAAAAGTCAGGTAAGGGAAAGCAAAAAAACTAATGTCAGAGTTAAAGAATAGCTGGACAGGCAAGTCAGCTTTTGGGTTTAAGGAAGAAGTTTGTCCGTGAGAACAATGTTTATGTCTTGGCATTTTTTAGGCTATTTCTTTTGGACGGCCATCCTTTCCCTTTTTACCCCGTAGTACCCCTCTCCAACGCAGGCTTCACTCCTCGGGTCCGAGATACAGTCAAAAATATAAATAATTAACTAAGGTGTAAACGTTGTTAGGGCGATCAGTACACATGATATTTAATTTTTTTTTTCTCGGGGTGCGGAACACAAACCAGGCACAAGAGCCAACAGTGATAGCGTAATTTGACAACACGCGGAGTCTACGGGCCACGACATACATCCAAATTATGTCGAAATTCTCGAAAGAAATGTGCACAAAAGACAGGAACGCCTATTCCTGGAAGCCTTACACTCTATAAGAGACAAAAACTCCGTTAATGAGCACGTGACATTTCCACAGGTCTATTTGGCACTGTCGAGATCCCTCGAGAGTTAGATACTGATATAGATACTAATTAACTTTTCCGCGAGACTGTTTTCAATTTTATGCTCTGAAGAAGGCAGCAGAATAGCTTCCGAAAATTTAGCAGTAGTAGTTTTTTTTAACATCAGATTTTTAACTTTTTTAGAAGTTTCGAACCAGAAATTTTAAAAAAACTAAGGTGTACATGCATGATATCGGATCGTGTTTCATTCCGAAACGAAATGTTACTCAAACTTTGTTCAAAGAAAAAACTCAGAGAGCCAACCCTCTATCCGTTCCAGTATGCCACACTTTCAGCTCGGCCTTCCATTTCTTACCGTTAAAATGAGCTCGTACAGTCTTGAATGATACCAAAACGACTTGCGGTAGGATTTTGTTGTGGATCGAAAATCTCGATCCGGTGCGAGAACCGGGAAGAGTTCATTCTGGTCCCATACAAACTGCTCCCTTTGTTTACAAGGTACCTAAATTAGTGCTGCACTGACTGACTTGTTCTCGTAGAGGGTCCAACTTTCGATCCAGAACAAAATCTGAACACAAGTTCTTCCAGCTTCGTGTAAACGACGGACGAGATCATTCCGGCACAAATTCTAGGCCTGCACAGCAATGTTCCCGTTCAACATATCAGCAATGGAGAATGTATTTTTTAGTCCTTCTTGTAATAACCAATAGGCACGGTATAGGCAAAGCTTTGTTTACATTTCTTGCCTCCTTAGCATATGAACCCTTGTTTTCATTCAAGCTAACAATTGCTCTGAATATTGAAAGAAATTGTCAATGCGCGTCTAAAAACTGCAAATTTTGCAAAGAATGTATGGCTCATTAACGAGTTTGCCACCCAGCTGTTTCGAGTTTTTTTGAACATTGATATCTTCTTCAAACTTGCAGGTACAGAACCGAAAGTTTAGTCTATTGTTTTACTCGGCTAATTTTCTTAAACTCTATTTTCAATTTTATTTTATCTTGTTTCCCTCTCTTGCTGAAGTCGTATGCTAATGAAACAGAATGTAAACAATGACGTCACGAAAGATTCGCCTATAGAATGTCTTTGTTCCATATTTGGCTTGAAATCAGTGCTTTGACTTCAATACATCACTGTCGCTTGTTGGCTTCTTCGTTGAACGTTATCCTCGGTTCTTAGAGTTGTTTTGATTTTTTACCTATTTATCTATAACATTTGCTACAAGAACATACCAAATTAAAGGCAGTAAAATGGGTCCCGTGAAGTTAAAGAGGTGCAAACATTCAACGGTGGTATCAACAAAAAGAACGAAAACTAGGAAGAGAAACCTAATATTTATCATTGGTAATAAATGTAAGTACTAGTATAATTTGGTAAACAGCTACAAGTGCCCACGACGGTTTGATATTTGGTTGAGGGGGCAGATAATGCACGGATATGGTCTCAAATGTTGATTAGAAAAATGGGGCTATGAGGATTTTCTTGAAAGAGGTAGTAGATTTAGAAAGCGGCCACGACGGTTTGATATTTGGTTGAGGGGGCAGATAATGCACGGATATGGTCTCAAATGTTGATTAGAAAAATGGGG
>JAOBAT010061686.1:0-25184 GCA_026413305.1 Hydrozoanthus tunicans | reverse complement strand
GATTCCCTTCTCTTTTTTTATAAAGCCGAAAATCCCCAAAATGCCACACAGTGATAGATAATCACAAAAAAAATTTCATTAATATCTTTTAGTTTGCATGCTACATCATTGTGACGTCATCATTAGCTCGATGTTTGAAACTAGCCATATATATATCTTTTTATTTTTTAAAAGAAAGTGAAGGGGAATTTTAAGGTTGAAATTTGTTCTTAAAACTAAAGTTAATAAAGTCAGTAAAAAAATCTTATTTTAAAAAGTTCTAGTAATGACTGATCATTTGACACTAAGTCTTGTTGCCACTAGCTAAAGGAGCTCCCAACTAGCTGGATAGTTTTCTTTATGTATTTATTTATTTTCAACTTAAAGTCATAAGAAATTCACTTCAAAATAAAGAACAGTCCTTTAGTGAGACATAGTATCAGTCGTTTCATATATAGTTTGCATAAAGACTGGTTAGAAAACCATTGTTGTATGTCTTAGTTGGCCTATTTCTTCCCTTCACAAGACGTGCACGAGATACAGACGGTTTTCTTTTGAAATGCAAACCTAACAAGTAGCCATTAAGATTGTGCCACTAACACCTGAAACAAAGAATGTCCAGAATGCTCAACGTAAAACAAAGGACGTTTGTATATTCTTTGTATTTCCCTTTCGTAAGTAATAACTATGGTCGTTTACAGTTTACAGGTTGTTTGGAGTAAAGCTCTTCTGTCTATGGTCGCCTGAATAAACTATCAAGTATAATAACTGATTCTCACTAAATGCGGTTAAACCTCGAAAAAGGTTTATAAGAATCGACAATCTAAATAGGAAATCCGAAAAAAAATAAAGGCAGCAATTAAAGAATTAAAGTTAAATATCTCACCTCCAGTTCAGTCCCCAAGGATAGGTTGTTTAATAATTATGGAACAAAATTCTTAAATTCAACTGAGTAGCTCCTCCGATCCAAACAACATTTCAAAAATGGCGGAAATTTAGAAATTTGACACCAGGCCACGCGGTTCAGTATGAAACTGAGGCTAGTCCCAGTTTCTAAATAAACCACGGTGAAATATCAAAAAAGTCAAATAAACATTTTTTCCCCCTAAAGAACGGGACATTTCAGCGTGTCACAGTCATACTGTGTTTAGCTCTGTAAAGTTCATCTTCCGTTTTTTTTCCCTTCTGTTCTAAAATAAACATTCGCTCTTAAATTTGTCTCCTTTCATTAAACCTAGACGACATGCGATAAAAGAAGGTACACTCAGGCATGGGGGATTATTATGACATTCCACAGTCATAATTCCATTTATTGCATCATATAATTACCTGAAAAAATGTTGAGGCACCAAGCCGTTTTACCATAGTAGAGCGTTTTTTTGGTTTAATTGTTTGCTTTAACGCCAAAGGATTATTAGGGCATACCTAAGGTAGAAAACGCCTTCTTTTGTCTTTCCTAATGAGTTTAAATTGTAAATGATTTCGAAGCAAGGGTCTTAAATAGATAAAAACGTGTATAAATAGATAGTAAAGTGTAACCTAAGTCTCAAAATCTTGTGATCTTCCGGCCCTCGCTTTATTAGAACCTGGCCTCGTACGTACAGTATTTTTCAATGTTGCATGTTCAGAAAAAGACGATACTTCAGCATAACTGATGTGTATTCAAATAACGTTTAACAGTCATTCAGTCCGAACTTATACACGTTGTCATTCGTTACCACCTTGTCACAATCAACAAATTTTGAAAACTGAACATCCATTGATGATACAATTGCAACTTTAAGGATTAAACTAGGATATAACTTAGATAGGAAACACCTTCTCTTAAATTTCTTATTGAGTTAAAATTGGTAATGTTTCGGAAGCAAGGGTCTTAGATAAATAATGTAAAGTGTAACCTTAGTTCCAAAATCTTGCATTCTGATCTTCCGGCGCTCTCTTTACTAGCGCCTTGTCTCGAGCACAGTATTTTTCAGTATTTGTCAGAAAAATCCGAAATTTCAGCGTTACTGGTGTATTAAAATAGTGTTTAGTAGACCTTCGGTTGCTTTAAACTCTGAACTTGAACACATTTTCATTCGTTAACACCTTGTCACCATCAACAATTTTGGCAAACTGGACATCCGCTGGAGATGCAAATTTAAGTGATGAGGGCGTTGTGTCACTAATGTTATCTGCTTTTTCATCATCCTCTAACGCTCCGTTATCCCGACCAGGATTGATCCCTGCAGTACAAAAACAACGAACAAAATGTATGAACCGTATTCAATACGTGAAAGTAAAAATATAATCAGCATATAGAGGATATTACACGCTAGTGCAAATCTACGGGAGGAAAAAGAGATTTCCAAATGAGCGTATAGAACAAATGAAATCTTTTTCCAAGAGGAGATAAACTTCATGGTTCACGCAACAGTGTAACTTTCTTTTTATTATAATTTTATTGATACGAGTGTTTGTTTCCGCCGAAACTAGTGGGGAAAGAAAGAAATTACGCCAGGGATATCTTCATAAGTGAGGGTTTTTAATTTTTTCTGTAACTATATGTAATGTGTTTGTATTAGCAGAAATTATGTTGGTTCCTACTGACACAAAAATAAAGCTATTGCTGTTGTTGTTGTTGTTGAGTATGGAAAATATGTCACTCGTAACCCGCATGTAGTTTCCCATGTTTCATAGCACAAATCATATTAAGGGGTGCTTGATTTGATACATCATTGATAAAGATTTTATCTGTACTGTTATGTTTGTTGCTTGTTGTGCATATTTTCGCATCGTTTTGATATCAAACTGGAAAAGTAGACTTTTCTGTCGTACCGTAAGCTGGGTTCCATGTTCTGCTGTCTTCTGGTTCCCCTGACTCCGAGCCTACTGGGTACCTGGAAAGCAAATTCGGTATCTTCATCAAAAAAGAGTTTTCAAGTTTCCATTTTTGATCTTTTATTTCTCTTTTGAGTACCAGCACAAATGGACCGCTTTGAAGCGGCTGCCTGAGGCGCCTATATATGTTTCCGGTCCGCTGGGGGTAAACTGATCACTGTAAAGCGCCTTTGAGCATTCATTTGGAAAACGCGCTATATAAAGGAACCACTTTAAATTTAACTTTTCACCTTTTGAAAAAAGATAACATATACAGTTGAGCCCCTTTAACTAGAATTACCAAAGAAATCTAAAACAAAAACTTTGAATTATCGAGGTTTCGAGTTACAGGGGTTAAAAATGCAGTAAATGTATGAAGTAAACCCAGAGGAAAATCTGTTGTGCTTCAAGTTCTAGTTATAGGGGAAATTGAGTTATGGAGGGTTCGAGTTATGGGGGTTCAACTGCACTTCGAATTATGGAGGTTTCGAGTTACAGAGATTGAAATAACAGTAAATGTGTGAGGTAAATCTGTTTTGTTTCAAGTTAGCGAGGAATTCGAGTTAAAGAGGGTTCGAACTGTCGGGGTTCAACTGCACTTCGAGTTATAGAGGTCTCAAGTTACAATAAAATAAGTATATGAGGCAAATTGTTTTGCTTCGAGTTAGCGGGGAATTTGAGTTATAGAGGGTTCGAGTTATTTGGGTTCAACTGCACTATCTTAAACACAAAGCAATGATATTATACGCAGCAAAAGGGAAAGAAAAACTTTTCCCTTTTAGCAAACACACGATTCTATCTCACGGCAATGGCACCGGTAGAATTGAGCTACACAGCTACCCCTTTGACAGAGTATAAATTAAAACATATATAACATGTTCTTGTACTTACTTTTTCTTGCGACATTGGGAAGCAATTACTACACCAGCTACTATAATCACGAGCAGAGAGGCAACAGTCACACCGATTATAACTGGAAGTTTACTGTTCTTTTCATCGCTAGAGCGAGGTTTAGATCTAGAGGTTCCATAGCTTGAAACCTATAGTTGACAAAAAGGCACATCGATATAATCATTAACAAAACAAAGTACTTTAACAAAAGGGAAACAGTTTGCCAGTTTCTATTAGAAACTGTAAGATTTTTTGTAAGTTTTACAAGTTTTAGAGTTTCTATTGAACAGCAGCATTTGACGTTCGTCACCTTTGTTTTAGATTACAATCAAATAAGAAATACTTTTTAAACTTAATCTTACGGAAAATAGGAGAAGTGTTAGGGGGCGGGTTAGATCGTAGTATTTTTATAACGTGTTTTTAAAATTTTAAAGTTTCACCTTTCACCTTTCATCTTGTAGAACCCAGCTGCCACACCCGTCGCTTTTATTAGAATGTCTTTTTCCTTTTTAAGTCTTCCTTGTTTGTGTAATTAGATCGAATTATTGTATTATTTAAATTTTTTTCTAAGCATTTTATCAGCTTATCACACTCGTGGGACAGGGCAGTGAAGTTGATTGACAGCCGCCTGTCACGTGACACATTCTCGTCACGTGACAGGTTGCCAGCTACCTGTTGAAGACTGCGAGATACGGTCGCAACGTCGTGTTGTTGCGTTAACTTTCTAAAACTCCAGCAAACGTTTTAATTTTTTTGACTATTTTAATGTAGTTTACTGTAATGTGTTTTATTTTTTGAGGGCCATATGTTAGAAAACTTTATTAGGCTAAATTAAGATTATTATATTGTGTTGTATTACTTTTTTAGCGAAAAAATTGTTGTAGCTGTTTTAATAATTTTTTTTTCAAATAAAACAACATATGGTAGAAACGCTTTCTTACGCCTTTTTCTGTTGGTTCTGTAGAAGATATAACTTGAGATGTTTGTCTTTCAGTCGAGCTGTGTACGACTTCAGATGGATTTGTAGTTGCTGCTGCCGTTGTTTCGCCTAATAATAACGCAAACGACATGTATCCATAAAATATCATATTAATTTTGTCTTAGACCAACGTTTTAATCTCGATTGAGCTTTATGTTAAGGTGGAATGGTTAGAAAGCTTCTTGATTCAATACGCGAGAAAGTAAACGCATAACTCAGTTATGGGTAAATTAAGATCTTTTCGGACAATATTGCACAGAATTTCAACATTTACCTAAGGCTCTGAAGCAAAAATTATATAACTGACAACACATGTTTGCTGTTTCGTTAATGAGTTCTACATGTACTGAAACCGAAAAATGCAGTTCCGAAATAAGAAAATCTGATCTTCTACAAGCACTGGTAATGTAACGACTTGTGCGTTCTCATTTTGTGAGACTTTATTAACAACTTATTTTTGATATTTAATATTTGATTCATTTATTTTTTTCAAAACTATAAGAATAAATAATGTTAGAAGACTAACCAGCTGTTGATTTTAGCGTGGCATCCGATGTAGCGGGGACAACGGTCGAATTAATCTCTTGTTTTGTTGATTTCACAAGGCCTGAAAATAAATTGAATACTTTGTTACTTTGTTTTTTTACTGTTGCACTTCTTAGACTGACAACACCCTTTGCTTGTGGCTGGCGGAATTTACTGTCAATCAACAGAACATACTACAAGATCTATTTTGTTATTCAATTTGAAAAAATAAGTTACTTCTTACTAAATATTTTTAAAAATTTGTCTGAAAATATGTCTCATCATTTAGAGCACGCCACAAAAGCAATATATTCTATCCCCAATAAAGTAACTTTATCATTAGGAAAGGTCTTTAACACCATGCATGTGCTGATGATCATTTTTGCACGCTATCGCACCTTTTCACTTTTATTATGAAAATTTTGTAAATCTTACCGCAACTGCAATGAATAAACTTTTATGTTTAACAAATGAAATAGTTAAATTTCCGCTACCGCTACTTAAACTGCGCTACAAAGATTTTTTAAAAAATTAATTGATAATCATTCCTTGTATATTCTTATTACGTCTTTTTTATTCGTGCACCATAAATAATTTTGCGAACTGAAGAACAAATTATCAATAAAGTTTAGCAGATTACGACCGAAAAAAAAAAACAAGCCAGTAAAATAACAGATAACAAGTTTACACTTGGCTTTGTCACTCTGTTCTTTAATTTTTTTTCCTTATGTACGACTTTGTATGAAGCTTAGCACTGACTCACAACTGAAGTTCCCTTGAATCTTAAACAGGAGGCATGACGAAATCTGTGTACTTTGGCACTGAGGGGTGAATCTTAGTTTTATTAGTCTCCCAGCTAGATGAGACACGAGATTTCCTGACATTATCTGCAAGAGTAACACAACAAATAATGTGTTGAAACTTTGTTTCAGATGGAGGTTGTTGAGAACAATAACAACATTTGTTTGCACCTGTTTTTTGTATACATTTTTTGAAAAAAATGGTGGCTAGGACACCCGAAACAACTATCAAGAGCTAAACTATTTGGGTGCAGTAAACTAATCTAAATATTGCGAATGAATACACATTACATATAATTTTTGACTATATACACAGAACTTGCTGTTGTGCACGAAGAAAAAAAACAATTAAAAAAAATTCATTACTTGAGGTATGCGAACTTGAGGTATGAGAAACCGTACGTGTGCAAATGATATTCCAACCCTAAGCAAAAAAAAAAACACAAAACTAAATGCATTTTTTTCAGTTATTGCGATTAAACTTTGCTCCAAGTTATGTTACACTTTCATACCTGCAAAAATGGGTCGAACTTGCGATAATCCAACATTGGAGAAAGTCTGTTTCCACTAGGTCTCCAAGTACCATTACATGACTGGTGTTGGGTGCCATTAAAATCGATGGTGCAACCAACGGCATTTGGCTGGGATAAACCGTGCAGTCCGGTTAAGCTCCTTTTTTGGCTATTAAGGGTTGAAAAGGCGTTTGCTTCTCCAGAAAGTGTCACGCCGCAACCTAAGAAAAATACAGGAAAAAGCTTAAAACAATGAGAAGTAATCGTAAGTACCTTCTTCACTTTGAATGGAAACGAATAATGCATGCTCCAGCCTCCTATGACTATGAAGAATTTTATATAAACTCTGCAGTTTGTTTACAACAATTTGAGAAAAACAATTAAAAATTTAAGAACTTAAGACCAAAACACTTGAATGAAGTCCCTTGATTTTTTTTAATATGCACTACAAAGCACATGAATTATTCAGTATGAAGATGATGTAGAATACGAAAGAATACCTTAATAATCTTGTTCCTAAAATTAGGTTGCTTCACACAAGCCAATTTTTGTCACGAAGAATTTGATTTTTTGACGCCGACAAAGAATCGGTACGTTTGTGACAGCTTTTATTTCCTAACATGTACAATTTATCGGCGTCAAAAAATCGGGAGCTTCACGACAAAAATCGGCTCACATTTAGTTGTCTTTAGTCAGTAGCTTAGTACACCATGGCAACTCGAGGACTATACTAGCGTAATCGCAAAATCAAAGTTTCTTTCTTAATTTTAAATTATCTTGGATTTTTACTTTGAATTGGTTGTTGGGCTAGAAAAAATATTCTTTCCTTGTTTTCTAAGAGAGTTTACAAAAAATGTATAGTGATTAAATCGAGATTGACTTCAAGTAATTTCAAAAAAGAACTTATGTAATCGTTTACCTTCGTTTTGTTTAATATTCCTGTCTTCGATGCATCCCCAATGGCTGCCATTCGCAGCAAATGTCGGCATAACTGTTGGACAAACGCAATGACAGCGCTGTCCAGCCTCTGGTCTTGATTTTGCCCCATACTGGCTACAAGTCGTGTTTAAAGTTTTACACAACTTCGAAGGAATATCAAATTTGTCTCCAACATCGTTGGCTGTTCGATAAATTAAAAAATGTCCTTCTAGTCCGGTAGTTATTGCAATTGTCCAGCAGATTACTACAGTTTTAAAAAGGTTCAGCATTTCTTACTGCAGAGTCTAACGGTTTAGCAAAGTTTAAAACGAGTTTTTCACCTGTAAGTTTTTCCTTGAACGCAACATAAACGTTCACTTCACCATCGAAACCACATAAGATTATATATTCTACTTTCAACTTTTTAGATGCTCTCAAAATTAAATCAAATTAAAAATTATTTGGTTCGAGGCCATAATTCGCCGAGATTCCTACTTTTATAACAGCACTTGAGGTACTTGAAAAATTGAATAATAGATTACAACATAACTCCAAAAGTAAAAATGTAACGCAATCTAACAAAGACGTTAAAGGGTTATTTGACTGTAATACTGGTGGAAGACGAAGATTAACTCAACTTATAAGCTGAATTTAGAATTTTTTTAGTATGGGTATAGTATAAAGTAGCGTCGTTTTTCTTTACAACTATATTCAGTGCCTGTCATCCTTAAGTTTGTTTTCGATTAATTACCAAATCTTATTGAAATTGTGCTCATAGAGACATTTGGTTTGTAATAATATTAATGAACTATGACACGTGTAATTTCAAATTGTATAAGAAAACTGTGTATAAGTTCGAAAAAATAAACAACGCACGCCTCAGTCATACACTAAATTATAAAAAAAGTTAAATTAAACAAACGCGTGGTTGAGTCATTAACTATTACCAATCTCAAATACTCAACGAACTTAAGTGCACTCATATACGCAAAGGTTGCTTAAGGGCATGCAATTAAGCACGCTATCGTAAAACTGCATCTTTACTGATATCGCTCAATGTTGTTTAACTGTGTGTAAGAGAGGTTATTTGAGCTTTTCACTCTTTTACAAGGAAACATTTCTCGGTTTTGGAAACTTCTGAATTTATTCAACCATGTTCTAAGGATGACCGTCAGTTGATTCCGTTCCTATATTTGAGCGTGGGAAAACATGCGTCATAAATAGGCGTAATCTAGAAACCTATAAAGTGTGTTTTGTGAAAAGAAAACTTGAATTAATATCTTGTTCTATGACGTCAAAGGCTGTTAATATGGATTTAATGGGTGGTCTCCACTGTTGTACAATTTCATTGTTCCGTTTATTTTGGTATTTTTTTTATCTATAGGTGAACCTTAATTTGTTGAGCAACTCCTAAGTAAGTTTGTTACTAAAAATGTTAAACACGATTATTAAAAATAGACAAACTACACCTACGCACATTCACCAGCACTTTCTGTTAGCAAGCTCGTCTTATCTTTTATGGATGGCACGCAAAGCAACTTTGCTTAAACCCTAAGAGCTATTTTTAGTGGTAGACGTTCTGTCGACTACGAAAGATCAACTCAAAATTAGGTAACATTAGGGATTCTTTGGTTAAATTGATATTAATATAACTACGAGTACAATGACGTTTGTTGGAATTATTTTTGGCTGATTTTATTTAACCGTGTAAGCATCGAGAAGGGGGTGGGTAGGGATCAAGTTCAACTTCAATCCACCCAGCCTCCTCCCCAAGTTAATTTTTTTTTTTGCTTTAATTTTTTTTTCTGTAACTCAGGGAAGGGTAAACACGCGAGAAGCAATGTCTGTGACTGCAAAATCTGTGGAGCTTGCTGTATACCCTTCTCGGAACTTCTGACACGTGTTTTCCAAGATGTTTTTTCAACAACAAACTCAGCAAGAATTGAAGTTTATTTGTTGTCGCCTTTAGTAGCTATTACTTTTATTTTACACTTTTATTTTTTTTGCATTATATACTATAGATACTATATAAAGGCCCCTGAATGGTTTCCCAAAATTTAGATGTGCTCACTGTTTCAAGGCAGCGCTCGAATGTTCGCGCAAATTTCTGATACGTGCTCGCACTGTATTTTACGATGTGATAAAATCCTCGATTTATTCTAAAATAAAAAAGCTCGGTAAAAATAAAGTGCTCATATGCAAGTGCTCCCCAAGGGCCATTCAGGGCCCTTATTATTAGGCATCTGATACTTGGGTTGAAGGGATATTTTTTTTTCATTTTAGCTAGTCTTGTTAAAATAGAAGCCATGTCTGTCATAACCAAGACTTTTGTTTGGTTCTTTTTATCTGTTCAAATGTATAACAGTCAAAAAGATGAGACTGTTGCTATGTTTGAATTTTATATCATTGTCTAGGAGATTCTAACCCTAAGGCATTCGCCGGATATAACTGTTAGTGTAGTAATTTATAAATACATATATAAGATTCCCCACCGAAAGGGTAATAGAACCTGTATTCTAAACTTTATAACACTATAACATTAGTGCCGGATACGTATACCGATCTGTTCATCAGTCATAACTATAAGTTAAGCATGAAATCTACCTTTAAAAGGGTTATTTTTTGTAGCCTTCTCAGTAAAGAAATTGATTTTGCAACATATCGTTTTTTAGGTTGGTTAATGATTTCTTCCATAGAATTACCGTCTCAGTGTCATTAAAATGGCTTAAAAAGGTTATATAAAGTAATAAAGTTTAATAAGTTGTAAACACTCATCTTCTTTCCTGAAGATGACTTTTTAGTCGAAAACGTTTTCATTTGAGTGTTTAAAAACTTATATTTTTATCCTTTATTATTATATATTACCGTCTAAGTTTTGCAATTAGAAAGAAAACGACTAAAATTATAATTCCGCCCGCTACAGAGACTGCTATAATGATTGGTAGAATCTTTGACGGATCCTGCATTTTTGGTCCTGCTCTTCCAGGCTGGTTAACGTCCGCTGTTGACTTTTAGAAGGAAAAAAGGTTGAGTGAGAATACAGAAGCATAAGAATCGTTCCCTTGCTCGTACATAAAAAAGTCAACCTTTTAGTTACTTTATATAAACTTTTGTTTAACCCTAAGTCTTTCACATATATGCATTCATTTTAGACCGGTGTTTGTAAAAAAAAAACATTGTTGAAAACACGAAAAATATTCAAGTTGTCAACAAGGCATTATTTATTTGTGTGTTTCCTTTTTTTTCAATATCATATCTAACTGCTGAACAATTAATTGCGATAGTGATAATAAAATTTTTTTATACTCAGTTAGTTAAAACGAAAAACACTATTTAAAAAACAGGAATAGCATTTTAGGCCCAAAGAGTTTACATGCAGTTACCTTTATGGCAAATGAACTTCTTGATGAATAACTGCTGCCTTTGCTGGTCGATACTGATGTGGACGGATAGCTTAAGGGAGGTTTGACAATTTTTGTGGATTTTAGACGATTCGTAGTTGACGTTACTTCTTTTTCGTGTAGGTAGATTGTGCTTGTCGTTACAATGCCGCTGTGAAATAAAACCGTTCCACCAGGCGTAAATGAACTCCATGCTACCGTTCTTGATGGTGATATCAAATTAAAGCTTACTGCATTTGTTGCTTTGCCTACGAAATAGATAACTATATGAATAACACGGCAGTCTTCGAGCTGTACATATTACTTATAATGATAATAATAAACTCAATTAAAACCTCCCTAACAATTTTTAAATCAAGTTGCGTGCTTTAAATTTGCTTTTCTGACATCTAACCAAATTTTGAGCGAAAAATTGGCGCATTTGTTGAGTTACCATGTTTTGTTCGTAGCAAGTTTAGGACACTCTTGAAATACAAGAAAAATCTTAGTTAGCAGTAAAATTAACACAGAGCGCAACAAATACTAAATTATTAGTATTAATATCATCAATAGCAGTTTAATATATTTTTGCGCGAAAAAAAGTCTATATTAGCGGTAGTAGGAGTAGTTCAGTTGAGGTTGTAAAAAGAATAGCAATAGGCTAACAAAATAACAAACAAAATCTTACAGTCAACGTGTCCTTGAAGTTTGATCAATAAACATCTTTTGCCACTGATTCCTTGAACAAGACAGCCTGGTGTAAACGCCAGTTTTATCACCCGACCATAGAAATGCTGCGAGGGAGTGTTGCCAGAAATCTACATTTTAGGGAAAAAAAGAAACAAACGATTCTGTAAATTTTAAACTTTATAAGTTTTATAGCTACAAAAGTCTGCAAAGAGGAAGCAAAACTTGGACGTACTAGTAATAACAGACAAAAATGACAAGTAATCTTAACTTTGCTTCACTTTTCTACATACCGAACTCAATTTACCTTTTCTAATTTTAGTGTGATGATTTTGACAAGGGGAAGATAAATTATACTGTTTAACAAATGATACCAGAACAAGTATCAGTAATTTTTCTATATTTTTAATCAGGGTACATTTAAGTTTTTAGAATAAAGGAAAAATAATAAAAGGCAAAAAATTTTTAGATGGGAAATGGTGACAGATACATCTTCTAGATTTTATTATCTTTTTACCATTTTTATGAGTATAAGCGTTGAATTATCAAAGGAATCTTCCGTTGTGAACATTATGGGTCTCAAATAAAGCTGTTATCAAGTCTATGTCCAAATCAGCAGGTCAAACTAGATAATCCTGTACTTAAATCTAACTCCAAGCAATTCGTAAATTTGATCATTCCACGATTCGAGTTTTCCGCGCGCCGCCATTTTGAAATGTGATGTGTTACTGCTGCAGTGCCAGTCTCCACTCTCGATGATAACTGATAGAAATGAAGGAGAGGGGTCTGGTACTGCAAACGAAACACGCCAAATTTCAAAATGGAGCCGCGCAGGAAATTCAAACAGTGGAAATGATCAAACTAAATTGGTTGGTGTTAGATTTGTTTGCAGGATAAACAACTTTGAGCTGCTGATCTAGTTCTATCTAGTTGGTTTATTAACACCTTTTGCAGCCTTGGCGGCTGGATTACAGGTAGCTGCGCAAAAAATTACAAATACTAAATACATTTACAGTGTCTTGGAGTACTAAACATACTTGTACGTTACAAAGTCCTTGAATCTATCGTTGTTTACCTTAACTTTGTGCTTTGACTGGGACCTATGATTGTATTTACATTCTTCATTTTTCAGTATATACCACTACACATGGGCAGCAGTGGGTTGCCAGTTTTTATAGACAAGAAATTTAACGAACGACTCAGCCCTTCGTGTTTCTAGAGACGCAAGGCATGACTTGCGCAGCGCTTCCTGGTACGGCACTCCAGGCATAATGATTGATAACGCGCGTTTTTGAATTCTTTCCAAGGCGTTGCACAGAAATGCGGAGATTTGAAAAGACAGGTGATGCATATTCTACAAGGGAGCGAATAACTGTGCAATTGATTTTTACCATGTAAGAGTCCTTAATATATATAACCAACAACAACAACAATTTTTTTTTTTGTACCATTTTGTTCAAAAAAAAGTTGCAAATTGACTTAGACGAATATGTAGTGACTGGGCACCCAAAATAAGTATGGGAGCTAATCTAGTCGGGTGCCCACTTTACAAAGTATTAATATGTAAAACAAATCAGAGATAATAACCTTTTGTTGGCTTTCTCCAGAATAAACTCGACGTGTCTGATATGGGAACAGACTTGATTAAAAGTTTAGTTTGAGATTCCGATTGTTTTTCAGTGGAGGATTCCTTTAAGCATGAAATACAGTAAAAAAATCTAACCTTAACATGTAAGAACTTTCTGCCACCGTCTCGATGCATAACTTTAAATAGGTCAGGTGGTACTTGTGTGCTGTTTTGAAGAGGAAGCCAAGTTCCATTACAGCATTGGTATTTGCGTTCGACAATATCCACATCACACTTCTGCCCTGGGATATCTTCTAAGCCAATTAAGCTTGTTAAACTTCCTCCTTGGACACTCAGAGTTGAAATTTGCTGGTCTTTATCACTCAGAAGTTTTACGGCGCAATCTGTGAAGTTAAGTTAAATATGAAAAATGTTCCATGAAAACAAAAAAAAAAAAACAGGAAATCCTAAAAAAAGAGTTTTTGCTATTTTGGCACGTATCAATAATGTGAGCAAGTTTGCTATAACTGTTTTTCGAATTTAACTGTTTTTAGGTTTAACCACCGCCTGGATAACCCAGTTGTAAGGCGCCTTTATGTCATGCGGGAGGCCTGGGTTCAATTCCCGATGCTAGATCTAAAAATAATTGAGAAAAGGTTGTTGGCTTTGCTCTAACATCTTCAAACGGTTAGACCTGCGCGTCTTGTCTGATAAGAAGGTTAAACCGTAGATCCCGGGTAGCGGCACTCGAAGGGGACTTCGAGTCCTATTTCCTGTCGTATTTCCGTGACTTTTTGAGTCAAAATGTCAGTAAAAAAAACAAGTTTTCGGTACTGTAAGAAAAGCCATTAAAGTTATTTGTATGAGAAGCAGCCTTGTGATGGGCTCGAAAAAGGGATTCGTTTATACAACTTTTTCACAAGTTTAACTTTCAACTTTCATCAAGTTCTTCTTCCTATAAACCAGATTGTTGTATTTTCCTCTTCAGAAAACAGTTGCGTTGATAGCTTTGAGTGAAAAACATCAATTCCTTGTCAAAATGAAAAGTTCAAGAATGGTTAAATCATGCATCTTGCGTGCTAGCGCTCATTCTGAGCGTAAACTTTATCGATGTACAAATTTGATAAAAGCTTAGGACGAAGGTGTTAAACAATCGCAATTGATTTTTTTAAAATTCATGGCCAGTTCAGTTTTAGTTAAGTGATAACTACGGATCTTAAGCTTAAATACTTCAAACATACTTTGAGTTCCAAATATTTTATTGTAATTACTGAACAGGCAGTATTTCTATAGAGAGTCTAATATCTATATCTTTTCCTGTTTACTGAGCTGAGCCGAGAAGTTATTGGACCCAAAAACTTGACCTCTTGTTTTTTAGTGTTTATTTTTTGTTATTTTGCTGCTTTTGTTTTTTTTTTTCTCACCACAGGCCCGATCAAAAATTAAAAACAAAAACTAAGAACTGAAACGCTTGCTCACTAACTGTGTGGGAGTGTTCACTCATGATCACTATGTTGTTGCATCAATAGTTTTCTTAAAATCTAGAACTTCAACTATTAGTTTTCAAAGAGGAATCTCTCGACCAACGAGATAAGTCAAAGGACTGGGATTAAGTTTCCAGATTTGTCAGGCTTAGCTCATCCCCGCATTGCTACTGTATCATATTTGGTATTTCAGTTATGAGAACATCTCGAATGGGATTTGGGTGTCATGGTGCATTTTTTGTCTCATTCTTGCCTTATATATCAACTGGCCCTTTGTGAAAACCATCATCATGTTCAGTTTTTTTTTTTTTGTACTTATTGTTCTACCCGGGCACCGGAGTCATGAAAAAAAACACAAAAAAAAAACCAAAAAAAACAGTACGACGAAATTTGTGACTTGATATATTCTAAAAAAGAAACTTGAGTCAGAAATCTTGGACGATTTATTCTAGATAGTTCAAAACTTCACCCTAACCTGTTTTCAAAAGAAATATACTGTTCTTTGAATCGTTGGCTTGCGCCTTTCATACTGTGCGAGTTCCTGAACTCGGCTTAATTCGTTTTGTGTTAAAATATTATCATTTGCAGATCATTTGAACTTTAATTATAAACCATGCATGCGATTATACTATCTACCTTTCAATTTAAGAACAATTGACATTAGATACTTCTTTAATTAACAAATTAAGTTGTTAGAAGGACTAAAATTATATATCGTAAATTATTCTATCACTTAAGAGGTAAACAGTTTCGAAAAACGATAAGTTGTATTTTTCTGACAGCTATCAGTCATCAACAAGCATATTTCTTATTGAGCCTAAAATGTTTTTATGCTTGATTTCTATGAGCAAGAAGCGTGCCTTAATTTGTTCTGTGGAACCGCACTCGACCCCTACAAACTAAAATCTTAATAACATGTGCAAAAATAGTTTTGTTTTTTTGTTTCGTGTTTGTGTTTTCCTATTAAGTCAAAAACCAAAAAAACTATAAGGTAATGGTGAATTGGGTTTTGTACCTTAAGGCTTAAGAAATATTTTTTTAACAACGCAGTGATACTCTCACCTGAATAAGAGCGAAGAGTTCTGTCATCAACGCATTTCCATTTACCGTCAAAGGCTGCGAAAGTCGCCTTATCTTGTGGACATTTGCACTTGCACAAAGTACTTTTATAATTTGAAGCTCCATACTCTAAACATGGTCGTTTTGTGTTTTGGCACAAGTTCTTTGGAATGACAAAATGATCGCCAAAGACAGAAACATTGCGATAGATCGAGAAGTAATCCTCGATTGCCTCACAAGTTATTAAAGCGATCTCTAAAACAAACCACAGGTAATATACAAATCTTTTTAACTTCATATTTCAATCAAGGCGATCGAAGAACCGAAAATCATGTAAGTGGTTAAAAATCTCATCACAGGCTAAATATCAGCCTTTGCATATAAAATCGTCTATAATAATTTTTAAACAGGAAAAAATACGATGATCTGAAACTGAAACGGGAATCAACTCATTAATGAGATGCAGGTTTGATGATATTCGCATTTTTGCGATGGTGGAAAAAGAAACAACAGAAATACGACGTCAATCTAGACGTTTTAAGTTATTGAGTAAGTATTCTTTAAGCCTTTAAGATGTTTCTCAAGTATGCCTACAGAATTAGAAGATACGTATTTTTGACGCAATTTGTTTTCCTTGTTAATGTTTGGATAAAAAAGATCGTCAATTAAGGAAGAAGTCAGTGTAATTTGTTTTTATGTTATTTGTAGTTGCTTTTTGAGAAGCTCCTTTAAAGCAATATAAAAACTGTTGCCGCAAAATAAGGGAGAAAGGAAAAAACAACCAAGTCTTGATACTGGTAATATTGGGTTTCCAGTTCCTGCTTACGACTAGTGAGGTAAATATAGAAACCGCATAGCAATTGTTATCACAAAAATAATAACCTTGGGTACGTGGCTTAAAAGGAACCTGCTTACCTTCTAAAATTTCCACGTTCTTTTTTTTTATATAAGAACACATTTATAAAAACTAAGAGGCTCAGGTTAGCCAAAATGTAAGATAAGTTTAAGAACAAAATGATGCTAGGGATCGATAGTAAAATTTTTGAAAAACTTAACTGAGCCTCGATATTTAGCTTAATAAAATATATGTAAAAACCACTCGCATGCAGTTTTTTCCTATCTATAATCATTGTTATTGCCTCAAATGATATCTGTACACGTATACCTGCCCTGAATGAGTAAAGTTCCTTACCATTCGTTCTTTATTTACCATCGATTGTCGACCACGGACGTCTGTATAGAAAAATTAATTATAACTGAAACTCTGCAGAAGCCTGAAAATCAAAGACAAACCAAGCTTTCACTGCAACAAATAGACTCAAAAGATATTTGGCAATACTTTATTGACACTACAGTTACTCCTAGAATCTATGATGATTGATTGGTTCGTCAACTTGATACCTTCTCTTGATTAAGTTAGTTAATTGCTGTTTCTGTAATTTACTTTAGCCGGGTTAGTTTGTATACTCGATTGAAACCAAGCATAGCATAAGAACAACTTAACAATGCGAAGCTCAGATCGCCAAAATGATTAAGAATAATGTGCCTCTGCAAAGTTTAGTGATTCTAATATATAAAAGCGGGAAAACTTATTATTTTTTGGTAGGTATACTCTGAAAAATTAGTAGTTTCCCGATGAATATTCTATAAACAGCCATTAAGCACAGGGTTTACGTGTTGCTATCGGTAATATTGTCACAATGTACAGGCTTGTGTGGCTCAAAGGGTCCGGCGCAAAACTTTATATTACCTTAATCAGATAAGGTTTTTAAAACCGACTGAACTGAAAAGTAGTGTTATACAGCAGTTCATTACTAACTTAATAACTAAAGCAATTTAATATCTTTTGAATCCAAGAAGAAATCACATCGCTAAGTTTTTAAGAATAAAACTTGTGATGTTGAACTCAAGCGTCTCAGATAAACAACTAATATTAATAAGTTTAGAACATTGATATAAATAATTGTGTTCAGAAACTATATAAGCCGTCGTTTTCAAAGATTGGCGAGCTCTGAATTCCAGCAAGTTATTATTTTGTTGAAATTGTACCCAGTAGCATAACCTATGCGCAGTAATTGTGATGCCAACGAATCAACTTCGAAGCAATTCAATGACGTAAACTTTTGAAAACTAAATTGGGGACATTACAACTGACATGAAAATAGCAAACGAAACCGAGAAAATTCAGCGGAAACCTATCGCCAAAAACGCAAATTCCTATACTCCTACACAGCACGAAATTACGGCCGATTTCAGATAAAGAAACGTTTGCAAAAAAAACTTTTTTAAGAGTCATAAAGCAAAGACACCTTTGTCGCAATCCAAACAATCAAATAAAGCGTAAAGTCAGAATCTAGATCCAAATAACTGATTAACGGTATCTATTGCATTCCGGCTTTCTAGAATCGAAATAATATACTCTGCGAACAGAGATTTCTCATAAGCCCACGAAAAAAGGGGAGAAAAGAGAAACTGTCTGTCTATATACGAGAAATCGTACTACTAGGGGAAAGATGGGTTTCAACTTCGCTTTCTCAAACATTTATCTCTCGCTGTCTTACGACCAGCTATGGTTTTTATACAGCAACCGCATTTCTTATTTTTGCAAGCTCTTATTGGCTCGCGCACTCTCGCGTTATCTAGGACTATTTAAATGATTTTGATGGCGTCGCGTTTCACGTCAATTGCAGACAGGAATTTTTTTTTATTTGAACGTTGACGTCATTCCAGTAAAACCGAAAAGAGCAACAAGTTTTAGTTTGTTTTTTTAAAGGTAAGGACAAAATATGTTTCTTTCAGATTTTGCTGAAATTCCACAGGAGTGCTCATAAAAAATACGAAGAATGTAAATAAAACCAACAAGCTAAGCGCGCGCGAGCTAAAATACAAAAATATTGTTTCTTTAAAATAAAGCGCTTTTTGTGCCTATGTTATGGTAAACAATGAATTAACTATACCCCTTGGGGTCGTTACCTAGGGCTAAATATACACTAACCATTACATTATCTCATGTAGTCGATTGGATTATTATACATGCAAAGGCCAAACCATATTATTATCGAGCTAAAAAAAGTAATCAGTTAAAAATGAATCCCCCACCCTATATTTTCTTAATACTCACTACCGAAACACAAATATACAATAACTGTGCTCAAGTTTAAAACAGTAGTAAATTACAATTTTATTAGATCTTAATTTTTTCCGTTTCCTTGCTACAGCATAAATTACACACTAAAGAGAGAATTGCAAAACTCGGTATTTGTTATACTTCTCTGAAAGATTTTTATTTTGAGCCAAGATACTTATTGCTTTTGGCTCTTGCGAAAGTTTTTAGACTTTATGATTGCTAGATATAGAGTCTCCTAGTCAGATAGAACTTGCTAGACAAAAGTTGTTTTTATTTTAACTTTCAATGTCCGACGGTTTAACATCTCGCTTCATAGTTCTTTCAGGAACTTCAGGGTTGCCCAAGCTACCGTCAAATTCATCTCCACACTTTTCTTGATGCTCTTGTATTGTCACTTTCTGTTCAGTACCACAGGGTGAGGCATTGTCTGAAGTCAAACTTTCGTTACCAGGAAGTTTAAACTTTTCATGGCGATGTTGGCTTTGTTGAATTTTTTCTTCCTTCGCATCTTCTGCTAAGCAAATGCTTCCTTTAGAATTGGTTTCTTCATGTCCGAGGCCTTCAAAAGCAGTGTTTATTATTGCTTCTGGGCTTTCGTATGGGTTTTCCTCGTTCCTCGACTTGTCAGCCTCTGCGCTAGGTCCGGCTGAGGCGTTTTCCTTTGAAACAACTTGCAGCACGTGATAGTAAGGCTCGCGCTCTGAACCAGTGCTGCGCATGGAGTCTCCAGAAAGTTTCGGATTTGGGTGAGTAGGTTTTTCTCTATCAGGGTTTGAATCTATCTTAAAATTTGGTTCTTTCATCTCTGCCACCTCTAGTGGAGAATCTGGAACAGCATAGTCATAGCTGAGGCAAGAACTTGTGTTACTATAGCGGTGATTAGGAGTCGTAACTGGCTTTGGGATTGGTATTCGCGGCAAAGTACTTTGTCCTGGTAAATCAGGAAGAGCGTAAGAATATACCATATCTGAAGAAAGAAAAAATAAGACATTACAATTTTTTTACTGTTACGTGTTCTCTCTCTCTTTTTCTTTTTCTTTTTATTTCAGTGTGTTATTTCAAATTTCAAATTTTTTGTATCTATAAACGACAAATAAAAATCTAGTGTACTCTAATATTATCTATGTAAATTAGTTCCGACTAAAAATACACAATTAGAAACATTACCAAAAAACGGCATCTTTTATATGAAAAGCTAAGTACGGTTATTTATGACTCTTTTTCACCAGGTATGTTTTACAAGAAGCTTTTTGTTAAACAATGTATCCATTTATACACTCAATGCGCCCCAAAGATAGAAATAGTGTTGGTTCTTAACCTCCTTGTCGGTTTTGCGTCAAAACAGTAGTCTCCGGTTCAAAATTGAGGTCTTCTGTAGATGTGCCTGCCGATTGAATGCCGCTGTCAACTAAATGATCTTCCCGCTTGAATTTCTTCTTTCTAACTGTATCATATAAGCGTGCATACATTTGGGACTCGTCTTCTGAAATTTATAAAATAACATCAACAAAAGACCTCATTATTGTTTTTTAAGTTACTGACTCCAAAAAGTAAAAGATAGACTGTTCAAAATGTTTTTCTCATAGGCGTTATGCAGGAGATTGGCTTTTCATACGGTGTTTGTTTCATTTTTTTCTTTTTCAAACCATTTTTCTCTTTTCGAGTAGGGTAGAAGACCTTGCACGGTTTTGGTCAAAACTTCGTCTAGACCAGTAGGCAAAGTTGTTTGCTACTGGTCAAAAGATTTCTTTAGAAATAGTATATCTGCCAAATTTGGGATCGATTTGTGGTAAGATGGTAAGGAAATATGTGATGGGGGCAAGTTCATGCCCTCCAACATACAATGTCTGTAAAGTTTTGCAGTTTCACAGAGCTCAAAAATCATCTTCAAAATGGAAGTAATGTACGTAAGATCCAATAACTCCATTGGGAGGAATTTATTTTCGTTACTTTGACTTTGTACTTTTCAAAATTAACCTATGAGTTCATAACATAAACCGTGAAAGAGGTTAGTAAGAAATACTTTTGTTGTTCTACTTCGAATAAGATTTTTTTGCCCAAACTGGTGTAAGTAGCATATACTGAAAACCAACCAACTGACCCCGATATCAAGTACTTTCCCAAAAAGGTTTTGCAACCATGTGGGTAATAGGGACCTTTCATAACTATAACCAGGTCGCCAAGCCCGATGACGGCGGCAGAAAACTTACAATAGTGATTACACACAATAGCTGCACGTTGAGATGGATCGTGCTGGTCACCTGCATGCCGTCGTCTTCAAAATTACATCATGAAAAGCATTAATTATATTTATTACGTCTACGGGAACGATAAACAGAAAATGTTCTCAATGTTATTTTATCTTTATGCTTGGGGCTTAATTAATCTTTTTCTGTTCATAAGTTGTCGCAGGGACAAAAGAGGTAAAACGAGTCGGGGAAAAGGGTTTTTTGTGGATTGTTTTTTGTAGGCCGCCGTCGTCCGGATGTTGGTGTTCTCATTGCTAAAGATCCTTAACAATGTTAAACAAACTTCATAAACAGAACAATAGAAAACCTTGCAAAACTTGATGAGGTTAAGGTTTTTCAACATTTTCCTTGTTGAGATTAACTTGATCATTCTACTAATCCTATTCACTCTTTAATAGATAGATAAAAAACATTGTCTATTCCAGTGCTAAAAGAAATATTTTCTTACTTTTTCCATTTTGAAGAGACGACATTGGAATCTCATACGGGACATCTTCAAACGATGGGTTTGAAAAGTTTTTTAAATCCCCTAGTCTTGCTCGTGCCGGTCCAAATTTCTTTTTCTTTGTGCTATGCAAACGTGCATAAGCATGCTCTCCTACCATGATATCTGAAACAGTCCAGTTTAAAGGTACTTAGTTCAATCATGATTAACGCGAACACATACAATTACACGCATTATAATCTCTGTAAAACCTAGTAGTTAGTGTACAAAAATACAATCTAACATCATTGATAGTTGTGTCTTTAAAATAAGTGTTTAGGGATTCGGCGAGTTTGTACACTACCAGAAACTTGGTTTTAACAGGGTGGCTTCAAAGTGGCCCCTGTTCCATAAAACTAGTCCTACATACCAAAAATATCGCAACAACTTTTAAAAATGAACAAGTGTCGGCAAGTTTGTACACTTGCTGTAAAATTGATTTTAAAGTTGATAGTTAAACAGAAACTTGATTTTGACAGGGTGGCTCCAAGTGGGGCCCCCTATTTCCATAAAACTAGTCCTACATACCAAAGGTGACCCCACAATTTTAGAAAATTAGAGGCTTATCTTTTAAATTTTTTTATCTCCCTTCCATTAGTTAAAAGTTGAAGTTATTGACAAAGACCTGGATCAATTAAGGACAAGTCGGATGAGACGGTATAGGGAAGGGGAGGGTAGGAGAAGGTAAGAAAAGGAATTTAATAGGACAGAAGGTCAGAGGTCATGTAGAAAATAGAGTAGGATAGAAGGAGATTTGAAACGATAAGCAAGTGCAAAACAGGAATGCGTAGACAAGATGGTAAAGAGTAGATTATGATAGGGTAGGGGAACAGGATAGGCGAATGTAAGGTGGGATGAGTAGATAATATAAAAGTATAGAACATAGGATACGGTAGGGTGGGCTTGGAAATGTGAGTAGTTCAAGGTAAGATGGTTGTGTAACTAGAACAGTAGAGAATAGGATAGGATAGAATGGATACGGTAGGGTAGGATCAGGTTTGACAGGATAGGGAAAAGTAAGTGGGGTTATATATAGATATAAAAAAGGATAGGGTATAGGGTAGCATGAGAAATGTAGGGTTGATGAAGGTAAGTTGGGATTGTATAGATAGAGAAAGGTTGGATTTAATAGTTTATAGAAAGATAGACTAGGTAACGATAAAGTTAAGTCTTACTATCATGAAGCGGAATTTCTGAATAAGGTTCCTCGTCATTGATACTTGGAATGTTTCTGGATTGCCTGAAAACAAAAACAGTACTCGAATATTGAAAAAAAATGTGTTAATGTTGAAACCAACAGCACCAATAAAAGAACACGTTAATTAAGTCGAAAGTTTTTGCCCTCTAATCGAAACATTTTTGAAAAACGAATACGAAAAGCTTTATTTTTGGTAATCATTCCAGTCATTTGAATCTGCCTTACCTTCGCTTGATATACATACGCCACAGAACAATAACAAGAACTGCTATTATTGCTAGAAGAACCACATTTGCAGAAACCGCCGCAGCGATGATTTGTGTCTGATTATCCTTGGACTTGCTTGGTGTACTCTCTCCTATACCAACAGGACTGGCCGTTGATGTAGGGAACTTTAATGGAAAGCCGGTAACCTGTTAGTATTTACGTACGAGTCAAAGGAATGTGATGATTTTTACCTTATGATAAGCAAAACAGAAAAATTCTAATAAAATAACTGATTGAGTGCTGGCTTAGCAAATGAGTGAGATGACCTTCGGACTTGCAAAATTACCTGACATAAATGCATTGAATCACCACAGACACGTGAACAATCTTGGAACGATGAGCAATAAACGAAACAACTGATTGCAAAGACAAGATAAAATATACGGTAAATTATGATTTGGTAGGGTACACGGGATTATGATACGAAAGGCAAACGTAAGGTATAGGGCTGCTAGTTGGAATAGTAATAGATTATAGGATAGGGTATAGGTTAGAGCAGAATAAGGTAGGATAGGTTGGGATAAGTAGGGTAGGTGACAGTAATATATATAGTTGGACCAGGATACGTTATAACATGTAAAATGGACTGGTAGTGTAGGGTTAGGCTCGAATGATGCCACAGGTGGCCTAAAGGCTTGATAAAAAATAAAAATTGAAGTTGCGGGCAAATATTCCCTTTATCAAATCAAACCTTCGTTTTATCCAGACAACCAGTCACTTACGAGAGAGTAGTTTTGAGTTGTGTTTGGATGCGGTGCATGGGTTGAAGACGTTATCGTAGAAGCGATGACCTCTTTTGTTGTATAACCAGCAGTAGATGGTATTGTTGGCGTTACCATATGTTTTAAGGGATTAACAACCTGACCTGAATTACAAGAGAACCAAGTTTAAGATACCGAAATATAATCAGATTATCGATATCCATAAAGATATTATCAAAAAAATTTGGAGAGTAACAGGATGGCATAAATGTAAAAAAAAACGAGTTACTCTGGTGAAAAAGGTGTTAAAAGTTCTAGTTCAATTCTGAAACAATTCCTTCTCAACACAGTCAGGGACAACACCCGTTTCATTGACTCAAACCCTAACTGGAATCTGCTTTTTCTCAAGTAGCTTCTTATATAAAAACATGATCGTTTGACCAAAAATCTCAATAGTTCGCTGTAAACGCTAGTGTAGAGCAGTTTAACCATATGACGTTCTAAACCGCTGTCTTATGTTTTGAATCTTACTCTCACTGAATGCACTATTTTGAAAGCTTGCTTCACGGACATAAAATGGTCAGGTACGCTCTTTCAACCTTTTACAGCCAAATAGAAGTGTTGCAAAAACCCTTAGAGGTAATAAAATGGCTTCAGCAGCAAGTTAAGTGAGAACAATAAGTTTGAGTTAAAAAAGTATAGTTTGGCAAAATATGGTTGTACGTGTTACAGACAAAGTATCCAGGCGCCAGAACACATCAAAATGTTACAGCGACTGATACCCTTAACTGAACAGTAAAATTCTACTTCTGAAAAATTTAACAAACAGGTTTAACGGATTTAGCGGATTAACCTTGATAGGGTGATGGGTATATACATTATATTTGAATGGTTTGATTGGTTGTTTCATGTGTTTAAAATATTTACGAAGGGTTTATTTCTACCACATTACATACATGTCTCTTGTCCCTTGAACTTGAAAATAAGGCAAGGGTTGCCAGTAATTTTACATTCTGTAGTGAATAACATCTTGACCAGCTTTCCATCAAACTGTGATTGACTGCTTCTTTTCACCTAGGGAAGGAGAGTTTTTCGATAGCTTTGACATACTTGTACCTACAATCTACGCCGAAAGATTTACAGCACTCAAATGATTTATTTTCATCAACTATTTCATCTTCTTAACACCTGTTGTAACCTGTACCTTAAATTGAATAGTTTGCTAACTACCTTGTACGTTGTCTAACGATATTTTCAATCTTACACAACGGTTTAAACTGCCACTCCTAGTTTTTTTCGTCACTTACACAAGTTTTCTTATGACTAATAAAAAGCAGTTATATCGCTATTCCTATGGCGAGGGCTACTACTATTGCTACTATATTACATATACTCTCGCCACTCAGTACTACTTCAACTTCTACTATTTCTATTACCACTGCTACTACTACTACTACTACTGCTGCTGCTGCTGCTGCTACTACTACTACTACTACTACTACTACTATTACTACTACT
>JAOBAT010061675.1:0-25184 GCA_026413305.1 Hydrozoanthus tunicans | reverse complement strand
TAACACGAGGCAAACAGCGCGCAGATGCTCTTAAGATTACTTTTGCTACCAACCTGATAATGCTACCGACGTGAGGGTAACATGAGGCAAATAGCACGCAGATGCTCTTAAGATTACTTTGGCTACCAACCTGATAATGCTACCGACGTGAGGGTAACACGAGGCAAACAGCACGCAGATGCCAATAAGCACTGTGTTGAAAACTGCCACGTGCTTAAACCTGGAAAAAAGATGAAACCATAAACTGTTAATAGGGGTTGGAATGAATACTGCGTTGAGCTTGCTCAAAACGTCTTGGAACATATTTTAATTATTAAAGCAATTTAAAATCTCTTACTGGATAATAGTTTGAACGTCCGAAACACGACGTTTCGGCCATATCCCATGGCCTTCAGCAAGCAAATGCCGCACTGTCACGTATACCGCTGTATCACGTGACAGGCGGCTCTTAAGCCCCCTCAGAACTTTATTTTAATTATTGTTCCATGTTCAAACTCCTTTTTTCCAGTTTTCTATCAAAGTTTGAATGTAGCTTTTTGTTAGATAAAATTAAGTTTAAAGGCCTTCTTCGAGATTCTGAGGACCCGACGTTCCCAGTGTTAGCTGGTCGTTGGATCAAAACTGAGCTTTGCACAAATGAAGGGCTAGCGCTTGAGACGTTAGTACAATTTGATGTCACATCGAGAAAACTCTTTACTATGAACTTTTTGTAGCTACAGCTGATACCAGATACTTTGTCATCGTGTCGTATGAGGATGATCACAAGCGAGCAAGATGAGGGTGTGAAACTTAGGACGGGAACCATAGCTTGGGAATCTGGAACCGAGTTATTGCGTAAGGCAATCACGAGCGACTCTATTTCAGTCAAGAAGACTTCACCGGCGTCGACTGCAGTTAGCGCTACAAACTTGATTCATTAAGCAAGACCTACTTATTTTATTACTTTAGCTACAGTTAGACCATGACAACCTATTCAATTACATGATCTTACCAAGTCTCTCACTAACCGAGCACGTACTTGGCAAATGAAATCTACATAACAATAATCACAAAGAACCAGTTAAATACTTCAGGGACACAAAGTTACTGCAAGGTTTGCTATATACCATATACCCGAGTTGGAACCTACGAATTTTACGTTGGTCGGATTACACACCCAGGATAAGATTCGCCAAAGAAAAACAGCATAATCTGTATTCGTATGATGTAAGCCACCAGTGGATACACAGTGAGGACCTGAAACAACAGGCCTATTCGAGCACCGAACGCCATTCCGTCCCAGCCGACAATGTTGTCCAGCAATACCTATGGAAGAGCAACAGTTTGGTATAGTTGCTTCAGTTAGGTAGTAAAGTTTAGAGTCTGCTTTACTTCCGACTGTAAGCGTTGCACTTGTGGAGTCTGGTTGGTTATGAAAAATCAGCTGTGTTCCACATGCATGATAATGGTATTGAGACAGCCCGTAAAATGGCACTGAGGCCTCACGGGTCAGTAGGAACTAAGCCTGTACTGAACCCTAAAAATAGTTTCGAGTCTGAGTGGTAGCAGCCGTGGACAGCTGTGTGCACGGCTGCTAATACTGATGCTCCTTCTATGTCTTATGTTTAGTTCCTTCTGATCCGTGAGGCGTTCTCGTAGTCACTTGACTGGTTGTCTTCGTATCATCAGCACGTATGTTTAACACTACTGGCAGGGTTCGTCCGCTTTCTTCAAAGCAAAATTTAAGGACCTTTTTAGGACTTTTTAAGGCAAGATTATTGGTTTTCGAGGACCTAAGCCATGGGAAATCAACCATCAGAACTAACCTAAAACATGTCTTTTTACGATATTGATTTTCCTTGACACCGTTATATAGTTATAGGCACGCTTTAGTTGTTGTTATTCACGGACCTGACACTAAAGTCTATCGAACTGCAAAGGTTTGATTTGGCATTACGTAAGCAGAACTGTTACTATGCACTTTTTATGACAACATAACAGTGTAGCCTTCATTCAAACTAAACAAACAGTTTATATGTAAGCTAAGCACATGACTCGTGATTCAAACAAAATGCCAATTTCAGCGAAAAAGCAAAAATTTAAGGACTTTTTAAGGACCATCACTAATTTTTATAAAATTTAAGGACTGTCGAGGCCTCAAATTTTGGAAAATGAAAATTAAGGACTTTTTAGGTTTTTAAGGACCCGGACGAACCATATACAGGGCATCACAACACTACGGTCACTACTAGTACAGTAATCATCATCGTCAATACCAAGAACGACCAATTCCACTTTTTTATTACGATTATCACTATTATCATTAATCGTGATCATAATTTATCATTACAATTACCATGACGACTAGCACAATCATTGTCAAGCTATTTTTTATACTATGATATACATTACTACCATTTTAAATCTTTTTCATGATCTTCATTATCATAATAATCACCACTAAAACTACACTTTTTGCTATCATTATCATCAATATAATAATAACAAATCTTTTTTTATCGTCGTTACGCTGGGAGTGGTTGCCCATTCTCCCAAGCCAGGGGCTTTTGTTTAATCGCTCGACGGCACAGATCTCGGCGTGAAAGTCAATTTTTTGGAGGGAGGAAAACCGGAGAACCCGGAGAAAAACCCTCGGAGTCAGAAGAAGATCGACAAATCTTAGCCCACATGCAAACCCAGGATTCGATCCCGGGTCCACAGAGGTGGGAGGCGCGAGCGCTAACCACTCGGCCATCCTGACTACCAATATTTCAAAATCATCCCCATCTATCATTATCATTATCATAGCAACTGCAGTCAACCTTGACTTCAATCATCTTCATCAACAATCATTATCATTATTACCATTATTATCATCACTAGTTTTATCACTATTTCTATCAACAATATCAGAATATCTTCATTTTTGTTACCATCACCTTTACGAAAAAATATTAAAATTATTATTCTCGCCCTCATTTGGCTTTACATAATCATCGTTCCTATTCTGGTGATGTTCTCGTCTTCATTTAACCTTATGGGTTATAGCAACAGACTGGAGCAAGATCACCACAGGTTACCTGACTAATGCACGATTTCTCCAGGGGGAAAGATGAATAGAACACCACAGCTACAGACATGTACGACAACATAACCAGAATGTATGCTATACTCAGGTCACGGCCCTACAAGAACGGCAACAGTTAAATCATTTAGTTAGTATACGCGCGCTCTTTTTAGTTGTGTTTGCATTAGCCTGTGCAAACATGGCTGGAAAATACTAATTTATAAAAAACTAAAACAAAGAGTTGCGCTACTGCGTTACAGTCGACTTACGTTATTTTCAGGATGCTCTTGATTTCTTAATATCGACAAAATGCAATTATGGATGAAGTACGCCAACGACAGGGTCCCGACCAATGCAGGGAACTTGTCCTTAACAACTAAAACAAAAAAGATAAACAAAATTTGTCGTCACTGAATGAGTGTCAAAAGGAACGGTACCAAGCGACATGTGTGCTGTGTGTATCACAAGCCTTGTGGAGCATGTGGAATCGGAACCCGGTAGTTCAAAGACCAATTATCCCTAGCCCAGGGGTTGGTTTTCAATCCATGCTCATGTTTCTTACGATCCGTTTACTAATTTGGTTGGAAACTCAATGGTTAACATGTCAGTATTGTTTGAAGTTCTGAGAAGTGTTTGTAAGCAAAGCAAACTTTTCATTGTAAAGATATAACTGTTTGTACTTTTCCTTTACCCAGTGTTATTAAATTAACCGCAATAAGACGGAGCTCTTATTGAGCATATATTTATTTAACTTCTATCATACAAAGCAACACCCGGTAGAGTTAAAACTAAGACATACGTGTGAACGTCGAACTCCCTTCAAAGTACAGTTGAACCCCCATAACTCGAACCCTCTGTAACTCGAGTTCCCCACTAACTCGAAGCAAAACTAATTTTCCGCTTAGATTTGCTGTTTACTGTAATTCTAACGGCCCCGATAACTCGAACCCTCGGTAACTTGGATTCCGCACTAACTCAAAGCACAACTGATTTTCCCCTGGATTTGCTGTTTACTATCATTGTAACCTCGATAACTCAAACCCTCGGTAACTCAAATGTAAAACTAAATTTTCCTTTGGGTTTGTTGTTTACTGTAAGCCTTACCCGATAACTCGAACCATCGGTAACTCGAATTCCTCGCTAACTCGAAGCAGAGCTGATTTTTCCCCTTGAATTCGCCTCATGAATTTATTGTACCTTACCCCTTATAACTCGAAACCCTGTTAAATCGAAGTAACTTCAGTTTCAGATACTCGACCGTATTACACTTACGTGGAACTGGATCCTTACTGTGGAAATCCAAGTTAATTCCCCAAATTGATGCTTTTACTATGACAAGAAGAACGCTGGGTTAAAATCGAACTTGATCCACGAAATGATTTCAGAGGTTTGCACAGCGAAAAACACAGCGCACTCGAATAGAGTCGACCTTGTATTGAAGCAAGCAAAACAAAAGCTGAATTCTGTCGCTTCGCACTCATCTCAAACTTCCTTCACGCGCAATGAACTATAGAAATAAATCATTCCCAGATAACTTACCTAAAGAATTGAACTTTGTGAAAAAGGTTGGAGACTTAATACAACAGAGTGGGAAGAGGACTATGACCAGAAAAAACGGGACGCTATATCGCTGGTTCCACACTCGATGAAAACCTCTCATATCACTCTTCACTTTAATGTGTATGCTGGGAGTTGAAGACTTGTGGGGCCCAACTGGACACAGAACTGTGAAGAAACGACTCAATTACATAATTGCAGTTATTTAGGACCAGACAAAATCCTGCAACTTGACTGGCTACTGAAATGACAGGTTGATATATGACTACACGATGCAACATTGCCTGCTATGATACGCGTAATGATAGAATTGCACCGTGTAGCCACATCTGAAATTGTTGCACGCGACGTTACGCGAAGTAGAAACCGATCCTACTCCTGCAACATTGCAAGAAACGATTTCACCGTGTGGCTAGACGAAGGGTTTCGGTTGTGCACAACGTTGCATGCAGTGCTGCACCGTGTAGCTATGCCTTTATCTTGTAATGACCATGAGTGTATATTTTGCTTTCCTCTTCACACTGATAACGCTAAACAGGCCAGAACAGAGAATTATAGTTTTAAATGTTTTTTGTGGCTAAATGGTTTCGACAGAAGTTCAAAACAACTCGAGAACAATATATAGCTCGGGTGTGCTCATTATAACCTTATCCAAAAACTATTTACTGAGTCCGCACGTGATCTGATGTCAAAATTCCTCGAGAACACGAGTAATTATCGATCGATTCCTGCAGAACAATTTTGAATTAAGATCGAGATAACTGAAATCTAAAGTTTAAGTCGCGTGCTCCGCCGTCGCCCTCCGTTAGCCTCGTTCACTTTGTCTTCACTGGGAAATATGAAAGCTCAGTCTTATAGTAAGAATCTCGCTACGCTCAGTCTGTACGTCAAGCCCGTGGTCTGAGATTTTCCAGAAAAGACCTCGTTAGTGCTATAAGCATAGTAACCATTTCATGTATTTTTGAATCACCGAAACGTACATGTGTGATTAACCTTTTTTAAACGTTCCAAAAAACAAATATTGGCCTGCTTCCAGAAATCAAGACGTGGTACATTAGGTATACTACATTACCACAAAACGATCAAGTTTATTTATTTATATTTACCTTTACTTGACACAGAGGATTCGTTGAATGACGTATTGTGCTTCACGTCAAATTCATTATTAATACTTTCTGTAACACAAGAAACACAAAGGCCATACATACAGTATCTATAAAGGTTAAGTGGATTTATAATATAATTTGTAAACGTATGTTAACCTTGCTGGAACAGACAACATTAATTCTTATCAACTTTTCATCAGGGCGTGTATAGCTAACACCAAGTTAAGATTATATCGCTAGAATTCCAAAAATATTTAAGAAACACCGTAGAGTTATCAAGCTCATGAACTATGCTCTCGAGTGTATACCATTATTAAAGTGCTACTGAAGAATTTTTTCCATTGGTACTCTAATATAGCTTAAAGGGCTTTTCCAACACTTCTATTCGACAGTAAATTGATAAAAGTACTAACCTGGCCATTTTAAGTCCGTGAAATAAGCTTTCAAAATAGTGCATTCAGTGAGAGTAAAATACAAAACTTACTACGGCGATTTATGATGTCACATTGTTGCTGCTCTGTACTAGGGTTTACAGCGAATTAGTGTGTTTTTTGCTCAAACACTGCCCGGCAACCAGCCATGTAAAACTCGCCATGATCATAAAATCATTAATTTGATCAGGAAAGTGAGATCGATCTCCCGCCTTTCAAACCCGGCACACATATCTAATGAGCTCAAAAGGTTTTCGCATATTTTTGCGCTAAAATAGACATTTTGTCTTCGCATAATCTCCCACCTTTCAAATGAGCTTAAAAGGTTTTCGCAGTTCTTGCGCTAAAATAGACATTTTGTCTTCGCATATTCTCCCGCCTTTCAAATGAGCTTAAAAGGTTTTCGCAGTTTTAGCGCTAAAATAGACATTTCGTCTTCGCATAATCTCCCGCCTTTCAGATGAGCTTAAAAGGTTTTCGCAATTTTAGCGCTAAAATAGACATTTTGTTTTCGCATATTCTCCCGCCTTTCAAATGAGCTTAAAAGGTTTTCGCAGTTTTTGCGCTAAAATAGACATTTTGTCTTTGTATAAAATTCACCGCGAAACCGATAACCAGTGTCTAAGCGAAAACTATAGAAGTTAAACTTTGATTTTAGAAATTGAAAAACTTGAAGATTTCGCTTCAGTGGCACTTTTAGTATCAAAAGGTAGAGAAACTTTAACAATCAAAAGCATTACATTCGTCTTACCGTGAATGAAAGTTCCAGAGTTGTACAAAAAATTGCTCATGAGAACCCAAAACACAATGGCGGCACCAACAATGGCTAACACAGAGAAGATAATTGCCACAAACTCGCCAGGGCGGCCTAAACGTGCTTTGCAAATATCTGCAAACTCTACAACTTGTCCAGCTTTAACTAAAAAATAAAACTGCAATTAAAATTAATATTGACATTATCTAGGTTTTAAATATCATAACTAGATTACAGTGAACTTGTTTACTATAAATAAATCTTAACATTAATTAAAGAAATTTAAAATAATATACTTTGGGCCAGTGTATCATTTGTACTAATAATTCATGCTAAACAACTATTTTTTTACGTTGAAGGCTGAACTGATAAATTTGGTGAAAAAAACTGACAGTCAGTCTTGGTTAGTGAATCTCACACAATTTGCTTTTTAAATTGAAAGATTTAAAGTGACAGACTTAAATATGTATTCAGGTTATAATACTGTAACCAGATTTTTACTTTTTTGCCCCTGACAGCAAAATTGTGTTACCACCTACAGTAAAGCCTTTGAAGAAGCTTGCACTTCAATATCCAATATTGACAGCTCTGTGATGATTCGAAATTTCCCAGAACCAACCAAAATAAACTGCTGCTCTACATTGAAAGTAAATGCACTGATCAACTGTACAAATTTCAATCATTATATTTTATGATATCTTAAATAGTTCTGCAACTCTCACTAAAGCTGTTAAAAAAATCCATTGGTTTTGTATTAGCTATTCCTGTGACACAAGTTCATATACTTTATATTGAGGGCAGGAGGGGGCACAAATTATACAAAAACATAAGAAATATCACTTTCTCTTATATATTAACTTTCCTTGAAAGAAGGGCAAGGAAGGCTTCTTATCACACCTTTTTATCGTATTGCAATTACAATTATCAGCAACTACTGCTATTTGTAGATCCAGAGAAATTAAAAAAACTTTATGTTATTGACCTAAAAGCAGTACTGCGGTATAATAAACTACTAATACAATATTAAAGAGTTCCTTGGTTGAGCTATCAACTAAAATAATTACATAAGACCAAGATTCTGTATAGCTTACTAGGTGGCCTTGAGTACAATAAATTATAACATGGTATGTTGTCTAAATTTACAGCTCACAGATCTTAAATTCAAAATTATTTTAAATAATTACAAACTTAAGATCTGCAAGCTATAAATTACCATTTTTCAAAGTCCTACTGTAAGTACAGAGGGGAGGGGGCTTTCATAATTTATGGTAAACAATTATTTTTTTACTTTGAAGGCAAAACTGATAAATTTGATGAAAAATTGACAGTCAGCCAGTCTTGGTAAATGAATCTCACACATTATTTTTGCTTTTGAAGTTTAAAGGGTTAAATTGAAAGACTTAAACATTCTGTTTATAATACTGTAACCACAGATTTTTACTTTTTTACCTACTAGAGCCTTCAAAGTGTCTTACACTTCCATGAATAAGACGTTTGAAGCAAATATTTATAAAATACCCAATACTGAAAGCTCTGTGATGATTCAAAATTTCCCAGAACCAACCAAAATAAACTGCTGCTCTACACTTAAATGTAAATACACTGATCAACGGTACAAATTTCAATCATTGATACTTTAAAAATAGTTTTGCAACCATTTTGCTGGTAAAACACTCCATTTTTTTTCTATAAGCTAATTCCTGTAATTAACATGCATGGGTAAAAATATTGAGGGGAGGATGGGGGGTGGTGGGGTGGCACAAATTATACAAAAATGTAAGAAAAATTACTTTCTTTTACATTCTCTTATAGTTTCCTTCAACTTTTTTTTCTTTCAGGGGGGGGGGGGATGGCTAATCTTGCTTTGGCTCTCTAGGTAGACGTGGTATGTGTCCATTATTTACCTGAGCTTTCGGCACTCTTGACAATCAAGTAGCAAGTGTAGAGACACAATGCTGCAACAAACACCATTAACACAATACCAAGACCAAACCCTGCCTGCAAAAAATAGTTTGAGTACATAAGTTCAAAGTAACCCAAAAGAATCGACTTCTATCAAATATCAGTCCTGGGTATTTCTTAGAAATAATCATTCCCAGTTATGTGTTGGTTCCGTGCAGGCAAAATTATGGAACCAAAAAGGTTTCTGGAGGCAATCTTAACAGAATCGGTTGAAACAGAACAAAATTGGTATGAATGAGTGTTATTTTAAAATATAATTTTAATATGAGTTCCTAAACAATTATTTAATAATCAATTGCTCCAACTCATAGCTAGTATGTAATCATTAATTAATTAGACATAATGCTTGCTTGATGTAAATACTTCTTGTAGTCTTGTTTGCAAAAATCATACAGTAGTTACAATGTAAAAATATAGGTCTGTGTGACCAGAATAAAAAGAAATAAAAAATAAAAGTGGTTTCCAACAGTATCCATGAATTCATCAGATACACAGAACCAAAACCTAGTTTCCAACAATTTTGAAATTTTCAGGCACGAAGCATGTCGGCAGTGATGGAGTGTCCACAGTCATTTGGCACAAAACTAAATTATTTTTTTCTCCAGAAGGCAAACAATTTCAGTCAGTGGTAACTTAGGCAGCAACTTACTGACAGTACCTACTGTAGTAAACTAAAGGGTCTAGTACCTTGGAGTAAGTTTTCATTTCTCCCTACGTTACCCCAATTATCTCCTAATAACCATTGGGAGAAAATTTTTTGCATTTTACTAAAAGTCACTTTCTATACTTTTTTTCACTGGTTTTGCACTAGACCCTTCAATTAAAGTGAAATGATGAGTGTTTAGTTACCTGACTCAATGCCCATGGCATGCTGAGTAACGAAGTTCCCATCATAGTATTCCAAATGGCAAAACTACATAAAAATGAAAAGACAGAAGATAAAATTATTACTGACACAATTGTTAAAATGGCCTTCATACAGTTTATTAGGAAATCCAAAAAACTAATAAGTTTTTTGCTAAAATCTGGTTGGAACTTAACTCTTAGTCTAGGAAAAACCACAAATCTCAAAAGAATACAAAATGGCAGAATTACATAAAATTGAAAGACATAAGATAAAACTATTACTGACACAATATTTGAAATGACCTTCACACAGTTAACCAAAAAATCCAAAAAACAAATGAATATATCTTTTGCTTAATTCTGGTTGGATATTAACTCTAGGAAAAACCACGAACCTCAAAAGAAAACAAAATGGAAAAACCACAGTTTTTAGTGCAAAACCCCAAAAAATGCTCAAAAATAGGGCCTTGACAAAACCACAAAACCGAGATTCCTGAAGCCCCCCATTGTGTAACCGAAACAGTACATACAAAAAATAATACTCTTCATGATCAGGTCAGCAGCACAGTGGCCGAGTGGTTAGCACATTTGACTCTCAATCCTAGGGTCACGAGTTCGAGCCCTGGTCAGACCACTGTGTTGTGTTCTTGAACAAGACACTTTACCCAACTTTGTTCCAGTCGACTCAGCTGTATAAGTGAGTACCAGTTCTACTGGGGGCTAACCTGTGATAGATTAGTGTCCTGTCCAGGGGGAGTCAAAGACTCTCATCTGCTTAACACTACGGAAACCGGATATAAGCACCGGCCCTATGAGCCACTTGGGCTCGAGAAAGGATTTAGCTTCATGATCAGAACTTGGGAGATCTTTTCTTACATTGTAACCAAGCTGCTCTGTTTTGTTTTCTTGCTACTTGTTCTTGGTATGACCAGGAAGAGATCAATTGGTAGCATGTGCTCTGGTATGATCTAGAATATACAACAGATTATTTTAAGTGCAGTGCTCAGGAATTGAACTGGCTCATGGCCTGAATATGTCACTCTCAGCCTAATTGCTAAAGTGACCCAAGCAGAGCTTTTACATGACCCTCTGTGGTCAATCATTCCATAGGGTGTTTTATAGCACTGACCCCTCTACAAAAGACCAATAAATAAATGTATTTACTTCTAATAGCCTTATGATAATTTGTTTGCCAGTGACCTAAACTGTTAAACATGTCTAAACATTAAGCAGTTTTGGTCACTGGCAAAATAAATATAAAAAAATATATTGTAAAAATGATCATTATTATTATCATTATTATTACTACTTATTATACCTTACGGCCAACCTCTTAATGTCGCCACCTTGTTAAAACAATCACTTTTTGTCTGGTGTGCCAGTCAAACAGCCATACTTTTTCTTATAAAAAACCTTGTTAATACAGTCACCCCATTATTACAGCCAAATTTTTAAGGCCCAAAGGTGACTGTCATAATGGGGTCCCACTGTAAATAAAATTGATAAATTTCACAGTGGACCAAATTTGGTATTTTAATTTTTTTCTTGGATACAAGGCTCAAGGGAATAAACAATTATAATTATTAAAGAAACAAATTATTCATTTTGCGATGCTAAAGTGACTTAAAGTATTTTGTCTTATTACCATGAGTCTTCTTTCTAGTAAGTATTTTTTTAGTATCAAAATCAGTCTATTCATAAGGATTAGTTAATACTCAGTCTACTATTAGATAAGTACAGTTAATACAATGGCTAAACTAAATCTTAAACTTGTGCCCAATCACTCACAGCCTAAAGATGACACACAAACTTAAAATGAATAAGAGTTTTTGCACATTTATATAATTATATATATTTACTGTATTTACCATTTCTGAGCTATGTCCATGAAGCTTTGATATGTAGCGGTATCTGTGATACATTCCTGATGTGTGAACATCATAGGATCTTCCCAAACTATGTAAGGATTGGTTATGTTCAAATGGCCGCCGACTCCTGGAAAGTTTCCTGTAAATTTTTCTAGTGTCTTCATTGCCAGAATTAGAACCGCCCTTCTCTACATCTCTAAATTGAGCAAAAACATAAATATGAGTGAGTCTAATGCAAATCTTAAAAGATATAACACAGATCAATGACAAATTGAAACGGGTTCTGGTGGTAATACAGTTTATTACTGTAACAAAAAAATAATGTTCTACTAATCTCTTGCAGCTTTAATTTCTTAAAATGAATCTATGGTTTTCATTAAATTATATAATTATCAGTGTATTAATTAATCATTTATTAATCAAATTTTTATTGTAGTTTGAGAAATGATCACAAGAATTAAGACAGAGAAAGGAGCCCAAGCTATATTTGTGATGCTATTGTGTTTGTAAAGCAAATGTATGGGGTTTTACAATTTGCCTTGAACACTATTAAAATGAATTAAATGTCATGAAATACCTCACTAACTTTGAGTTATTGTCTTTTTTTATCATTCTGTGGTGCTTTGAGGTGGTTTCTTTTTGAATCATCGAATCAAGGGAAGCGAGCAGGGAAGGGAAAGAAAAATGACAAGGTTGGAAACTCTACATCAACCCAATCAAACTCAAGAGCTCGTAAAATCCCAAATATCAATAAAAGTTCAAAAACTTCTCTGTACCTTCAAGTCAGTTACATGAATTTGTAACAGTTCTCAATTGTACCAGAATCCTCACATGGAATATTAGTGTCACAAATAACTATCTGCCAATTTGTAACTCAAAGACCAAAATGAATAGCTACGGTTCAATCAGCTCTCTAACGAGTTTCAACAGTCATGCAAAAATTCAAACTCAGTAGGGAGGACAAGAGTGAACTTGATACCAGCACTACTGGTTATTCTCTCTCAGTGAAGTCAAAGTAAGGCTTAAAAAACTTGTTTTTTTCTAAACTAGTTTCACTATGAGTACAAAGTGAGGGCAGAATAATCAGTAACACGCTCTATATAATTTGCAGTGCATGTGTCAAAGTTGCTCTTGTTGCCACTGAGTTTGAGTTTTTGCACTGAGTTTCAAGTTTTCAACCTAGTATTCTTTTTGCTTTTCCTTCCCTGCTGGCGTCCCTCGTCAATTATTCATCAAAACACCACAGAATGATGGGAAAAGACAAAAGCTGGAGGATATCGAGATACTTCATTATATTTATTTCATATCAAAAAAGTTCTGAGGCAAACTGTAAAATCCCATACATTTGCTTTATATACAATACAAGTACAAAGTACAAAGGGGCTGGACATACTAACAGACTTCCTTTTAATCAATATGTATTTGCCAGCAGAAATGTAACAAAATCAATCATCTCATATTTTTCATTATAGTAATCATACTAGCCGCCTACATTAATTTAATTTATGTATCGCTTTTTGGGGGAATTGTTCTAATATTTTTCTGTGGCACAGTGTGAAAAAGTAAATTATGGATACAATATTATTATCTCCATTTGGAGCAATTATAAGTAATAACAACATTCAAATTTTCTATACATTCGCTTTGAAAATTTGGTTGGCATTTAAGTATTGTGATACAAGCATGAACTAACGATGCTTTACACAACATATTCTGTCTTATATTCTAATTAACTCACCCATTCAACCAACTGAATATAAAATATTTATCATGAAATTTATGTAACCAGTACTTATTAGTTTCATGTAGTATTGGGTGAAAAATAATTTATTGTCAACGTGAGATGATGGGAAAAGCTTACGTTTAATGTGCTAGCCCTTCGTCTGGCCTATTTGATGCAATATAATCATCTGAACATTTTTAACCCTTTGGACCTAGACTAGTTTGATATGTTGCAATAGCTTGGTAAATATATACCAGGACTACATAGGAAGATTTTCATCACTTACTGCTTTCACTCAGGCAAGTCACTGACTTAGTAGTTTTTATAACGGGTATTTACAATAATTATGTGATTGTAACCAATAGATTTAGATGTCAGACATACTGTTTGTACTATTGTCAAAAATTGTAAACTGCCTTGCACCAAACCTCAGTCTTTGTTCATTCATGAGTTAAGACTTAAATATAGGCATGTGGCTTATACAGGAGTGCATGCAGTAAAGGTTTGGTAAACCAATTCAGCATTAAATCGTTTGCCTGTTGTGACTGACTGAGGGAGTTCCTGGGTGAATGCCATCAATTACAAGTAACCAGAATGTTAGTCATATGACCAAGGACAACTTTTTGCTGAATCTTCAGAACCTTCAACTTTGAAGGCCAAAATATCAGAGAAATTAAAATCTAATGTTCTCAATTGTATTTATATGTTACTTTTCTCATGCCATATTAAATATATTAATAAAAAAGTGATAGAGTACAGGGTCACCTTAATTTAAGAATAACGTCGAATAAAATAATTATAAAAACTTATAATCATATTCGATGTTTACAACGTCATTCTAAGATAAGATATGCCTCAGAATATTTAACTATTAGGAAAAACTTATGAATACCAGTGTGAGAGGCAAATAATCTAATGCATGAAACATTGATCGGAGAAATATAATTATAAGAATCTAACCCAAGGTGAGGACTTCACTCTTCTCTAAACAAACGAGAACCAGTGCAAAATAATTTAATTTCATATCGTTGATGACGGATTTTGAGCTCAACGTTTTCCTATGGCTCCTTGCTCAACCTTAAATGATTGTTTCGTGGGCCTACCGAGGCTTTCCAAAATTTATTAAATCGAATCACATTGTGGTCAGTTGTTAGTGTGATCTAATAGCCGCAATTGGCGCAAGAGTGACTGATTTCTTGTAATTAGCAACACATAAAATTCACTCAAGATTCCGGTATGCGTAAGAACCTCGCCGACACAAACTCAACTAAACGGGAAAGATGAGTTCGAAACATTGGGGGTTAAAATGGAAAGCAATCCACAAGAAAAATAACATTGAGATCACAGCCGACAAAGATATTATTCACTCACGCAGTTTTGAGGCGGCTTTTTGATGCAGCTTCGTCTTGAACTGAAAGTAGTGGAGATTTCTCGTCCATGTTGAGTGTGGCTAAAACTAAGCTTCATTTCCGTACCCCCAAATCCATACCCTTGATTGTATCACAAATGGAGACAGAGTTATCGCAAGATCGACAGTGAACTTGTAAATTTAGTACAATACACAGCCTCTCTAGCCTCCTCGCAGACGTTTTTTGTGTCAGTCCTTCCCAGTTCCCTCCCCTATCCCTTCGGCTTTTTATTCCCGACTCAACAGACCGCGACGCCACTGTCAACCTGCCAGGGACTGGGTACGATATTGGTGTTTTTCACGGCGCGCGCGATTCATAAATTATGTTTAGCAATGAGTAATAAAAGTAGTTTCAAATCTACACTACCCCAAGGAAAAAGGGAAGCGGGTTATCGAAGAGCGGGATGCGGGATAAGGCTGGATATTTATCAACATCGGGATACGGGGGAAACGTCGTATCAGAAAATGCCGGAGGTGGGAGAAAGAGGGCCAGGGCAATGAAGGTGCACCGGAAGGTAGGATGAAAGGGTGTACATGGCCGGCAGGCGGAAGTTTCTGTTCCCTACCCCCCTCAGCTCTCCCCTCTTTATAAGAAGTCGTCCCAAGACGATTCCTCTTTAAAGTTTTTATGCCGTTTATCACGCGCTTATTTTTTACATCTCTTTTGATAGGCTGATCAAACTTTTTGAGGTGCAAACAAGTCTAGAAAAAAATACTCCCCGAGAAGCAAAAGGTCAAATATTCTGTTTTTAACTCTACCGGGCTGTCCAGATTTTAAAATTAAGCAACACCAATCTTAGAAATTCAACTAACGACCGGTCAAATGTCACATGATACTAAGGCGATGATTCTACTACCGCTGGGCGTCGCTGGAGGTTTTTTTGGTGCCGTTTTCTGTTTCTGACCGTTATAGAAAAATCAAGGTATACACGCCTTTTTTTAAATAAGAAGCAGTAAATTTGGTCGACGCTCATTGTTCTTAACTTTTTGGCGATCTGTTTATTATTTTTACAAATCTATTGTATTGTAAATAGCGTCCTCACACTACCTGTCTATAGACAGTAGACTAGCTAGGCCATTTGTAGGTAGTGTGAAGTTTTGTATTTGAAATAGGAAGATAATAATAACAAACTGAAACTGTTCTTAGATTGTTCTTTTTTCAATGCGTGTTTCAAGCGATGAAAAACTAAAGTATCAGTGCCGCAACACATGCAAGGGAAAACAAGTTTGATCAATTCATCCCCGCAGGTTGATCGTGGATTCGCTTAATAATCTTACCGACACGATTTCCCGCGGTTGTAAACTGCGACTGCGAAGCATTTCTCATTCATGCCATCATTATTCCGTATTGTTCTTAAATTTTGGCCAATCTGAGCCACGTTGACTTGTTCTTATAAAGTCAGTTATGTTGCTGTTATGAAACCCCGAGCGTGTATTTTTATGTACCTTAGCGGTCACTATTACTACGACAACCAAGCTTTTATCAACAATTCCGTTACCAGATACACACTTTTTTTAAAATAAGAACCAGTAAATGTGGCCGAGACTCATCGTTCTTAATTTTTTGGCAATTTGAGCCTCAAATTGTTCTTAATTTGTTCTTATTTCTATGTCTGGATTAAATCGAAAAAAAAAACTTAAGTCTAAAGTACTGCAATACATGTATTTGAAAACGGATTGCTTGGCGGGTGTTTATTTTCATTTCACTTTCCCGAGACGATTTCCAGTGACTATCCCAGGATTGGTTTCATATATGATAACGACTAAACGGAAAAGCATTAGGAATCGTTTTTTGTAAAGCTAAATCAAAACTGCTCAACGCCGCCCTGAGTCTCAGCTTGTTCGTAAATTGTTCCTAAATTTTGGCCAATCTGAGCCTCGTTGTTCTTATAAAGTTGTTCTTATGAAAAAAGCGTATATTCTAATAAGTGTCTGTTCAACTGACTTGTTGCAAAATATGCATGCTAAGGATATAAAAGGGCCAGTACTCTACGAGGACCGGTCAGAAGAAATTAAGCTTGTAAGACCCTAGCAGCCGTTGACAGCTGTTTTGGTGGTTTCGTCACCACGGCATAGTTGACTGGATTGACTAGAATTTCAGGTTTTATTTAGTTACCAGTTTTACCGCTGACTGATCATTTCAGGCGAGAGCGAGTTGCGCAAAACTAATGATTCCTTATACGGTACAATTATCTTGCTAGAATTCTTGCGATTTTCTGTCATAAATCCATGCTTTTTGCATGTAGGACACTTAAAACCTTCTGTTAATGATTTGATGACACGTGAATTAAAATCTGGTAAGATAAAAAAAATGAAAAACGCAAGTTTTAGTGTCAAAATTAGCAATAAGACATTTCAAAAGGAAAGATAATGAATCGTGACGTTTCGTTGTCATAGCAATTCTCTTGATGAGTCACAAATGCGCGCCGGAAGAACAAAAACTCATCGAACCACTTTTCGGGCCAGCAAGTTCACGCGTTTTTCGGAAAGTCAAAAAAATCATCAGAAAATATCGTAAATTTTTGCAAAGATCTTCGAGATGGGCTGTGGCGCATCGCGAAATCGCGTTTCTTGTAAGTATTATTTTAAAAAGTGCTAATGCTGAAAACAATCTTGATTTTTTGAGCAAACCAATTTTTTAAGCGCTTTGCCGCTCTGATCATCGTTTGGATTTTTTTTTGATTTTAAGAAAACAATTTTGTGTTGCTTTTTTTTAAAAAAAAGAATCGTAAATTTTTGACGATTAGCTGATTCCCTTTTTGACTGCGTGGGCCGATTTCAATTGAAACACTTGCGATAATACACTACAGTTACTGATCCGATATTCATTGGCTTCTTTCAAAAGTTTTTGTTTGTTGAACATTTTTAAATGACCTGGATTCATCTTCTGATTGTTCTTATCGTTTGAAAAGCTTTCGCTTTGGGCCTTATAAAAGTGAAAAATACGCGAAACTCAAGTTCTGAAAAATGTTTTCAAGTAAATAAAAAACGCGCAAATGCGCGGCGGGCGTAGCGCGAAAATCAAACACTCGGAAAGTAATCGGAATGAAGCTCGGGAACATTCGGAAAGAGTTCGGCAAGCAAGCATGCAACTCGTACCAAGGGACCGCATCGTTCACAAAAACTTATCAGCAAAAAGAAAGAAAAAAGTTTTTTTTAAACGGTTGATTCGAACTTAGGCATTAATGAAGAAACCACGAAAGCTAAATGATGTTTGGAGATTTTCTTTGTAAGACAGTTAGCTTAAACTGAACATTGCAACAGTCAGGTAGAAAACATTTCAAATGCGCAGCCGGCGATTGGAGCCGGAAATTATTCGGATTGGAGCTCGGGAATGATCGGAAAGAGTTCGGCAGCATGTAGATCGCGTCGTTCACAAGACGAGCGAAATGGAAAAAAAAAATTAATGTCATGAAAGCAGGCAACAAACAATGATATGATCAAAAAACCATAGAAGCTAAATGAGATTTGGAGTTTGTCTTTGTAAGAAGTTAGCTTAGTCCGTAACGGTAGTCAGGTATAAAAGACTCGATTTTATTAAACTTGCCCTAGTGCGTACAGACAGCTATCTTGAGAACTTTTTTAGTTTTGCATGGCTCAAATTCTTGCAATTGAACATGAGTATTTGTGTAACATATTTAATATTATCTTTAAGAGTACTATAGTGCTAGTAGCGTTTAAAAAAGTGGTTTCCAGGTCAAATGGTTCAAAATATGCATAAAAAAAGTGAAAACGTAAATTTATCAGTTCGAAAACGTATAATGAACTCTTCGTGTCCCATAAAAAACTGAGATTGCAATTTAACATTCGTTCGTGGAGTTATGTTGATTTTTAGTCTCGGCTATTTTTCTTAATCTTTCATTACTGTCAATACAGTGCAAACTCAGATTTATCGAAACAATTTATAAACACGTGATTGCATGTTTCCAAAATCATACATATATCTGCATACCTTGATCAAACAGCAGTATTAACATTTTGTTAATTAGGCATTTCATTACAAAATTTAATTGATAAATGACTTAAATTATACAAATAAATTAAATTGATGGTAGTCTGAATCTTGGATATATATTTAAAGAAGAAATTGTTGATTCACAAGTTGAAAGCTTAGAAAAAGCTCTGATCGAATCACTGATGGGACCCTCTGATTACCAGTCAGATGTTCTACCCACTGAGCTTGACAAACGTCTCTCAAACTGCTTGCTCGATATGTCCAATTGTACAGTGATACTTGATTCTTTTGTCAGCTCCCCATGTGAGTCTGTAGCTCATTGGGTATAGAGCATCTGACCGGTAATCAGAGATTTGCAGGGGTCGATTCTCGTTAGTAACTCAGAGTTTTTTCTTTGCTTTCAAGTTGTGAATTAATAAATTCTTCTTCAATATAAATAAATTGTTGTTATTGTTGTAGCTGCTTCCAGCAGTAGGAATGACCTCATTGCAACTTCGAACCCAGCTCCATCAAGGAAAGCTTCCTGCATCCCAGTCCTCTGCAGGAACTGCTGTCCAGTCAGTGACAACAAAGTTGAACCAAAAGTTAAGCCCAGCAATAGGAAGAAGAAGGGTCTTTCAACTAAAATCCCCCAACCTGTTTCACCAGCCAAGGCAAGGGAATCTGCCAAGGATGAGCCATCTTCTTCCAAGAAACCAGCAAAGTCAGCAAACACAACTCCCCCCAGCAAGCCAAGGCCTAAAACAGCTTTCAAAAGGCCAACTGAAACCCCAGCACCTCTAGCACCGGCAGGCACCAAGAAATCAGTCAAGAAGGGAAAAGCTTTTGATGCAAAGCCATCAACTAAGTCATCTAGGCCAACTTCCTCTAGCAAACCTAGGCCTGAAACTCCCAAGAAGGTGCCTGTGACACAGCCTAAGGTGAAGCCTACTAGTACAACCTCCTCCAGCAAACCTAGGCCTGAAACTCCTAAGAAGGTGCCTGTGACACAACCCAAGGTGAAGCCTGCTAATACAACCTCCTCCAGCAAGCCCAGGCCTAAAACTGCCAAAAAAATGTGTGAGACACAATCCAAGGTTGACAAAAAAGAAATTGATTCACCAAGAAGTCAAAGGAAGGCTAAGTCATCTAAGAGCCCAAGAAAGCTGAACAAGAAAGCAGTTGAGCCAGCCATGGGTCAAACAGAAGTGGACAAGAAAGAGCTCGAGCCATCTCCCAGACCAACAGCAGTGGATACAGTAGCAGTAGACCCATCTCTGAGTCCAGCAGCAGTTGACGCGGAAGCAGTAGAGCCACCTCAGAGTCCAACAGAGGTGGACCAGAAAGGTTGGCAAATAAGGCAGTAGCAATAACAATAATAAAAATGAATTTATTAATCTAATAGTATTAATAATAATCATCACATTAATAACAATCATTGTGATAATAATGATGATAAAAATACTATTGATAATAATAATAATATTGATAATAAAAGTAATCAATAATACTTTACATATATAGTTAATATTATTAATTGTTACAGTAGTACATTTTAATGATATAAGTTACTTGTAAGGTGTGTGGTTCATTTAGAGACGCTCTCTTGTGCATTACAGTAACATTTTCCAACTAGCTTATCAATTAAAAAATCTATAATTTGAACAGGTCTATTTATCTAAACTCAAAAATAATTTATTTAGTTGTTTACATAAGTTGACTTAAATTAGCAACAGTTCCAATCAGAAAGTTAAGCTACAGTTATAGTAACTGCAATAAAAAATTAAAAAAAAACAAATTAAAGCACTACAAAAAAAAATGTTCAATTGTTTTTTGGAACATAAAAAACTTGTAATATTTTTACAGCTTTAGTTTGGAATTGACAAACAGTTACATAGAACATTACTTATAATGCAGGGTTCACCTATTAGCTTTATGAAGTATAACTAGCTTTGTTTTACAAAGATATGAGTAAACCAGGTAAGGCCAAACCAACTTGTTTTACATAATTATGCCCATCACATGAAACAATTACCTATTTTAGCTTTGAAAAAAATCCACCTACCACCCTCCACCCCTTAACAAACAGTCCAACTCTATTAAGGCAATATAATTTAATTTTATTTTAGTTTTCCAACTCTGAACACTTACATTTTTCATTCCAATTTATTTAATTTGTCTTTTCAGCAATTATTGCATACCATAATCTTCATATTCAACCTTGATTTGGTTCTTTTGTTTTTTTCTTATCGTAGAGTTTAACCTTGTTTTCTGTCAACCTATTGATCATTAATCTTATTATTGTGCCATTTTTCCTTTTTGCAAAACAATAAACATAGTGAGAAGCAATTTGGTTGACAGCATTTTGTCAAAAAAGTACAGTAAAACTATACAAGAGTAAGAGATTAATTAATAATTATAGACTTTATCAAAACTTAGTGTGGTAACTAGTGGTAGAGATTTACTCCAAAACTAACACAAAATTAAAAGATAAATAAACAAAAAAGGGCCCTAACTCACTTAATTTTTGGAAAATTTTAAAACAGATAAACAAGCCAAGTCTGGTAGCAGAACTTTTAGAGTGAAAAAATATTTAATTTTTAAGGCAATCATGCAAATTAGTTTCCGGGGTCACTCCCCATAGTTTAATTATTTTTTTTCCCTTTTCTTTTTATTGTGCACAAGCTTTATAAATATCGATTTACAGGGACATCAGCTAGATGTATGCAGCTTAACTTCTTCTGGGTCTCAAGATTTTTATTTCATTTCTTGAACCTAGCTGGTTTCTGTGTAATACTTAAGGTTGTTTTGACTCAACTTAATGAAAGAATAATTTTAAAAAAATTAAAAGGATATGTGTGATCAATTTACAAAATTTTGTGTTACAACAATTTTATATTTAACAACTAAATAATCTAAAAATACTCAAATCCTCAATGAAGAAAAACAGTAACCTAGCTATAGATCTCATTTACCTTGGAGATTTCAAAAGCAGTAAAAAAGGGAAATTTATATTTAGGAAAGCCAACTGGAGGAGAAAAGATGAGGCCCTCAATTGCAAGCAGATCCAACATGGGCTCTAAGCTGCCCATGCGGCAAGCCTCTCCACCGCTGTACAACCACAACAGGACTAGGCCCTATAGAAGACCAGCTTCGGCTCCAGTTGGAGGGCTTAAAAGGAGTCTTATTCCTGTTAGGTAACTTTATTAAAATTAACATATGTTAACAGGCACTGTACGTACTTGCTCTCCAGTTGGGCTCTATTCAGGACTGTCCTCCAGCCAGAACTCCTATAACGACTAACATTTTAGAAGTTGTGTACTTGGGGCTTGCTCTGAGTGCAGCTGAACCCGGGAGAGCATGCATTGTTCCGGCAGTATTCCATGGAGCTGAAGCTGAACCTTGGGGACAGTGCCCCCCAACCCCCCCCCCCCCCAAAAAAAATTTTGGTTTACTACACAAACTTTTCAGTAGGAGCATACTACTAAAGTTTGAAATGTCCCCCCAAAATTTTTTTGCTTCTGCAGCCGTTGTGTTCAGGACTAACCTCAAATCGAATTCCCATCAGGTGCAATGTAATTATCCAACTTTACAACTAACATGTTTACAAGTATTGTACTTGAGGCTTGCCCTGAATTCAGTTGTATGAATTGGAGAGCGATTGTTAAGCTGTCCAGAGCTCGGCAGTATTCAGGACTATCCTCAAGTCGAATTCCCACTGGCCAGGTATATTTTATCCTGAGTTATACAAAGTTTATTACAAAAGTCATGTTTACAAGTATATTATACTTGAGGCTTGCCTGCAGAGTGCAGTCAAACTGGAGAGCATGCTTAATTCTCTCCAGCTCGGCGGTATTCAGGATTATTACCTCCAGTCGACCTTCCATCAGGTATCTTTTTTTGACTACAACTAACATGTTTACAAGTACAGTAGTATGATTGGTTTCTTTAACTTTGAATGAGTTTGAATCATTCAGTAAGCTGGAGAACGCCCAATAGGCTTGGTGTAGAGTATGAAATAATATGTTTTGTCTTACTGGCGTGAAACTCTAGTCACAGAGTTTTAAAATTTTATCTTTTTAACATATCATTAACATATTGCCATTATTATCTTTATAACTAAGTGCAAGGTCTGTCTGGAAAATAAATTACTTGTTTGCCCAAGGTTTTCACTGTAAAAGACAGAAGTCTGGAATATCAACAAGATTGATAAAAGTTATACACGTAAGAACCAGATAAAATCATCAAAGGAAATGTTTCTTTTTGGTACTAAAAGTGTCTTCTCACAGTAGTTTACAAACAAAAGTGTCAGGACTGCAAAATGGGTTGACAACAAGCTGTAATGATCTAGTTAATAATGCTAGTTGACTATAAGAAGTAGTTGAACTTATTTCAGAACACAGTTCATGGTTTACCATTAATTTCCTCCTCTTAGGGTTGCAGACGTTGTCTCAAAAGGAACTCAAACCTCACTGTCACCGGACTCAACGGTAGAGTGCAATAGATACTTTAGTTTTTATGTACTATGTATGTTATTTGCGAGTCAGGAGGTGCGTATTGAGAAAAACTATTTCAGAGGTCTTGCGAAAGGAGTATTTACCATATTAGGTAATGGTACGTCGGAATAAAAAATCAGCTGATAACTGATACTGAGCGAATTGAACCAATCAGAAAATTTAATAAACATGCGTACAATTGTAAATATTGAAATTTAAGAAATTGTGCACAATTGAAATAAAACTCAACAAATGTTGCAGTACCACAAATTGAAGTAACATCATATGAAATTCAGCATCTACAGTACTAGTGACAATTTGCTAGACAGTTAAAGCTATAAATTCAAAGCTGTTATTACTACCTTTATTGTTATTTTCTATTGTTTTTCTTGCTTTTATTATTACTAACATTAATGTTATTTAAATCATCACTGCCATCAGCATTATTAATGTTTTTAGATGTAAACAAAATGAGTAAAGCTGCTATAACTAAACTGCTTGGCTTTAATATAGGAAGCAGTTTCTCCGCCACCAAAGCTCTTGCCAAGGCGCTCAAACTCAGACTCTGCCTGTGTCAGTTGTGTTAAAACATGCCATGAAACCCTTCATGATTTAAGCAGCGGAGAGAGTTTTGAAAAATCCACCAATCTTATTTGCCTACCACAGATTATAATAACATCAGCTGATGAGACGGTAAGTTCCTTTAACTGACAAAAAGTCAAATTGATATGTTTTTTTGTAAAACAGTTACTTGTTGTTCTTGCAGTAACACTTTCTAAACAATTCATGGTAGATTTCCATTCAATACTGATAAAGCCGGCTTTTAAGCTAGAAAACATATGCACAACAAGTAAGCTAAACGGACTTTTTGGGATCTTGGGTGACTTTGGTACGGAAAGCTCTTTCTCTGGGTCTGCCCCTTGTGTTGAAGGCTCTTTTCCTGGTATTGAAGGCTCTGTCTTTGGTATGGAAGGCTATGGCTCTGGCATGGAACATTCTGTCTCAGATGGAGGGCTCTGTCTCTTTTGTTGAAGGCTCAAGGTTCTGTCACTGGCATGGAACGTTCTGTTTCATGTGGATCTCTCTTGTAAGAAACGCTTTGTCTCTGGAAGAAGGTTTTAGAAGATTCTGTGTTTGACTTGGATGGTTTTGTCTCTGTGAATGTTTTTCTTTTCTTTAGCATGGAAGGCTCTGTTTCTTGTATGGAAAGCTATGGCTGTGGCATGGAACGTTCTTTCTGCGATGGAGGGTTTTGCCTTTGCGTTGAAGGCTCTGGTATGAAAGGTTCTTTTTCTGGTATGCAAGGTTCTGTCTAGTAAAGTGGTTTTGTGTTCGGCATGGATGCGTCTGTTTCCGATTTGAATGATTTTTTTTCATGTTTCTGGTATGAAAAGCTATGGAACTGGTATCGAATGGTCTGGCTGTGGTATGAAAAGTCCGATATCTGGTATGGCAGGTTCTATCTCTGGTAAGGAGGGTTCTCTCTCCTGCATGGAAGGCTCAGTCTCAGATATGGAAGGTTCTTGGCTCTAGTATGGAGGGTTTTCTCCCCGGTGTGGAAGGCTCTGTCTCAGATATGGAAGGTTATAGCTCTAGTATGGAGGGTTTTCTCCCCGGTATTGAAAGCTCTGTCTCAGATATGGAAGGTTCTGGCTCTAGTAAGGAGGGTTCTCTCCCCGGTATGGAGGGCTCTGTCTCAGATATGGAAGGTATGGCTCTAGTATGGGGGGTTTTCTCCCCGGTATGGAAGGCTCTGTCTCAGATATGGAAGGTTCTGGCTCTAGTAAGGAGGGTTGTCTCCCCGGTAAGGAAGGCTCTGTCGCAGATATGGAAGGTTCTGGCTCTAGTATGGAGGGTTGTCTCCCCGGTATGAAAGGCTCTGTCTCTAGTAAGGAGGGTTCTCTCCCCGGTATGGAAGGCTCTGTCGCAGATATGGAAGGCTCTGTCTCTAGTAAGGAGGGTTGTCTCCCCGGTAAGGAAGGCTCTGTCGCAGATATGGAAGGTTCTGGCTCTAGTATGGAGGGTTGTCTCCCCGGTATGAAAGGCTCTGTCT
>JAOBAT010061664.1:0-25186 GCA_026413305.1 Hydrozoanthus tunicans | reverse complement strand
GCCTTCATCAGGACAAGGCTTTAGTAATAAAGCCTAAAATTTGGCAAAGGAACATTTATGTTTTAGCCAGTTTATTGTTTATCTATTAATACACTCTGGCAAAGATCTACACTCTTGGGAGGTTATTTTGAAAATTTATATATATATATATATATATCTTTTTTGTCCAAAGTCAAAGAATACAATGTTTTATAAAATCTTCACCTATATTTCGGTTTTTTCAAAAGACCTTCCTCAGAGTGACTACTGCTACATCTGTTGAATTCGTCAGACTACAAACTATGTTAACAAAAATGCACATGCAAAACTTAATCAGTGCGCATGTGAGATTTTTTGTTCTGGATATAAAACCCATCATTTTCATTAAGTCCGTGTGGTGCCAGACTTTTGACTCTAGGGATCCACTCCTCTTCCTTCTCCCTCAGGTTTTTCTCACCATGCACATAGTCAACAATCTTAACTTTCACATCTTGCAATCCTTTGTGGCTTTCTTCATAAAAGTGTCGATGCAATAGATCATCTTTCTCTTTCTCTTCAGTACTAGCTTTTCCGTTTGCATTTAATCTACTTTTATGATTATTAAACCTAATTCTGAATTTGGTAGTAGTTGATCCCACACATTGGGCTTCACATTTTTTACATGATAATAAATATATCACATTACTAGAATCACAGTTAAGATCATAGTTTACAGTGTGACTTTTTCATGTAGCAGTACTTTTAAATACAGTCCCTTTGTTGAGGAAGGTGCGCACTAATATAATATCTAAGTTGTCCTGATGAAGGCTTTTTAATAAAGCTGAAAATTTGGCAAAAGAACATTTGTTTTAGCCAGTCAATTGGTTATCTATTAATTCACTCCAGCAAAAATCTACACTCTTGGGAGGTTATTTTTTAAAAAAATTATACTAATATACATATATATGTCAGATAATGGAGATGAACAAGTAAAAACACTAGCATTTCTTCCGGTACTGCTTGATGTTCAAAGGTGAGTCGAGACATGCTAACAAGACCAAACAAAGAGAAAACATAATGACCTACTACTACTTTATATCTATTTTTATTTTCTCACCTCGCTTAATTGGACGACTGGTTCTAAAATTTTACCTCGTACTATTTATCAGTGCATAATTGCAATTAACAGTTCCATGCCCACGGTGGCAAAACTGTCAAAAAATGCTAATCCCGACCGTCCTAACAAACCAGTTCACAACTAGTGTCGAAAATTCGAGAAGCAATTCATTGAATGGCAAGGCCTTGAATTCGGTAACGTAGTTTGTCATGTGGAGTAACAGTTTAGCACGTTCAGTCAAAGATTTTCGAATCTTGTAGAGGACGCAAACAATTTTGCTCTCCCTGAATAAATAAATAATTTATCAGCCATTGCAAGATACAGGGGTTTGAAGTTTCTTATAGACTGCGATGGTAAAGGTGGTAAAGGATACAAGAGTATGTCTCATTTTATGTATCAAACACACTTTAAGTTAAAAATATAGAGGGCGGGCAGTTTAGTATAATATTTTCTTCTTTCCAGCGCTTTCTCTTTCCAACGGACTTCCTCTGTCGGTCACTGTGGGCTAAATAAGCCGGCGAATGAAATCCTAGTCAATGCTGGGCTGGGCTAGCTCATTTAATCATGCTTTGATGATCACTTAATCCGAGTAATTCAAAAGAGTCTGACCTGATTCACTCTGAAAATGATTCGGTTAAACACTACGCAATGAAACAAATAAACCATAGGTTTGGTACCTTGGTCAGGGACGTCTGTCGGTCGCATGATTCGGCGAATCTGCTCCATCGATTGAAGGTCGGGTGACAAGCCTGAAATATACATTAACAGCAGTTTTTTTAAGTTTGCTTTAGACCAACACACTTTCGCACAAAAATTTGTGTTTCAAAGATGAGATAACAAGAAATCGCATAAATGAATCCTATAATCTAAGGCTCACCACCATGACAGCAGAAAATCTTTTCATCCAAGATTGCGGCTACGGGTAAGCAGTTAAAGCAATCGGTGAAAGTTTTCCAAAGTTTAATATTATATCTTCTTTTACCTACAAAACAACAACACATGCCTTAAGTTGGAGTTTTAATTCTTCACTGTTTTAGATCAAAGCAACAACGATGTACAGAGCGAGCAAAAAAAAATTAACAAGGATGAAGGCATACTGTTTACATACATTCATCGTAAAAGCCATAGATACGGTTAATGCTAGCACATTCGTGGTTCCCTCGAAGAAGGAAGAAGTTTTCAGGGTACTTGATCTTGTACGCCAGAAGCAAGCATATTGTTTCTAGCGACTGTTTTCCTCTGTCGACGTAATCACCAAGAAAGAGATAGTTTGATTCTGGTGGGAAGCCTCCATATTCGAATAACCTAAGCAAGTCGTAATACTGTCCATGAATATCTCCTGCAAAATAATAAAAGGATACTACGTTAAATCTGTAAAAACAAAATATATATAGCAAGATAATCAGCAATATGCTAAACTAACCACACCGAAGAGCAGAGAGGGAAGGTAAATACATAAAATTTGGAACGTTAGAACTTACCGCATATTTTAAGAGGTGCTTCAAGTTCTAGAAGAATTGGTTGGCTAAGAAATATTTCCCTCGATTTCAGACACAACCCTCTGATTTCTGCTTCCGTTAACTGAACATTTTTTCCAGGTCTTGAGCCACGAACTAATGATTGAAGCATAAAAACCATGATCAACACCAGAGAATATCGATTATTACGAATTCAGTTTGTAAATGGGAGCGTTACGAAATATACCTTCCAAAAGTCGTCCTATAATACTATCAACATTTAACTTTTCTTGGTCCGCCATTTATTGAATTAGCCTTGTAAAAGTTAAAAAACCCTAATTTGTGGTAAACGATAATTTCACTAGTGCAGTATAACCCGATGGAAACAGATTGTATTTCCTTCGGTATCAGAGTAAAATGGCGTCGAAAGAAAGACCTCGAAGCCGTTCATCAATATGCATTGACGTCACAGGATCTTTGTGTTTGCTCGGATTGGATGGACTGGAGTCGACTTGACGACCAACGGACAACGGTCCATCGAGCGGAACAGACAATACAACTTAAATTTAAGAGGGGGAGGGATAGGAGAGGGGTGTCAAACTTCCACTTTATCAAACACATGAGCAGATATAGCTAAATAAAAAGAAAAGTACTGCTGCCCGCAAAATTATGTGTAACCAAGGGCGGAATAGGGGTTAAAAACTGACATGACAAACGCCTATTTTAAAAGCGCAAACTAAAGTTATTTGGAAAAAATGCTCCTGAGATACTTTGAAAAACAACGTTGTCTCGAGTGTCATTCCTGTACTCTAGTCTCTACGACGTTATTCATAGTAAAGTTGAACTTGTTGGTGGCCATGACGCTTCCCAATCCCAAACCCTAGTCTCGTCGGTTTTCAGCTTTTCAGGGCCGGCCGGCAAGGAGTTGAAAATGAGGTCTTTCCATCAACTTGCTTGCAGCTGTCGATACAACCGAACGAAACATTGCAATTACGATGTTATGAGATGAAGGTATGCAGTGACCATACACTGTTATAATACAGAATGCTAATACAATATTCAAAACTGATTAACGCCCGGGGCTTATTTTCGGGAACGGGGAACGAGAGAGGGAGGAGGGGGAAGAAGAGAGGGCTTGCTATACGCAATTTGCGTTGTATTATAGGACACTTTCAAATAGAACTACACGCATTTTTATCAGAACAACATTTTTATCAGAACAACAGGGTTCAACTTAGCCAAATTTTAAGAACAAGTTAAGAACAAGCTGAGGTTCAGGCTCGAGAGGTGTTTTACAGCGTTTCGATCTTTTTAACTTACAATGCAGAATGGATAAAAGGGATTAGCGAATCAACGTAATAATTTGATGAATTGAGCTGATTCGTTTCCCAATTCATGGCAATGTCAGGCACGAATTTAGGGGAGGGGCCGGTGGGCGGGGGTGTAGAAATATAGTTTTTTGCAGTAACTAAAAAAGGCGAAACATTATTACGTTGTTATTAATCTAAGTAATGTAAACACCATTCATGATGTTTTTCAGTCACGCATCAGAAACTGGGTCTGCTCAAAAAGCCTTTCTTAGCGTTTGGCTCGCTACGGAAATGTTTTGAAAGTTCCATAATTTATTTTTATTTACCATTCAACCTACCCCTCTCATATGAGGATTGATGGTTGGGGGTCATATACAGATTAGCTAGTTAAGCGGAAGATGGTGAATTTGACTGATTTTAGCTCTGAAAGTTTCCAGATTACATTGTTCATTGAATACAGAGATTGGTAGATTATTCCATTGTATTACAGTTCTAAAGAAGAATGATAGGCGCTCGGAAGTTGTGCTAGTTTTAAAAGGAATAAAGCTTTCATTATGAGTGTGGCGTGTCTTGCGCGTGACTGGGCGCAGAAGTCTATGAGTGTCCACGAAAAGGAGTCCCCGTGTGATCTTATACAGGGCCGTAAGGCGGCTGTCTACCTGGCGTTGCTCCTGCGTTCGCCAACCCATTTCTTCAAGCCTGGTCGTGACACTGTTTGTTCTTCTGTACTTCCGCAGACACCATCGACCTGCGTTGCGTGGCCATATCAATTTTCGTTCTTCCAAGACTGGAAAATCCGTCGGAACCCGCAGTTTTGGGGTTTTAGAATTTTGAGAGAATTTGTGTAACTTTTTTGTTATAAAAATAAGCAAAGCAATCTATAGTATGGGGTCCCAAAGATTGTTCCAATTAACTAAAGAATTCCGTTTGAATCAATTGATAACTCGATGTTATTCTGAGCGCATAACTCAAAGGTACTAATTACAATATATTGTAATCAAAGTTTCATGATGCTTCCCACTTCAACAGCTCTAGCTGATGACTGACTATCCGTAAATACGTACAACTTAACTTTGGAGTTGCGGAAAACTGATCTAAACGCTCTTAAGGCTGTAATCAATGGCAATGAGTTCTCTGTGTGTGGAACTGTAATTTTTCTCCTCCTGAGTAAAAAGCCTGTGGCAAAGGACGAGGCATTATGTTAACTATAACGGCACCACACGCGAACAAACTTGCGTCGGAACACACTATATTTGGTTTAAGAAATTCCGGCTAAAGCAGTCTTTAGTGTTATACTTTCTAATCGACTGAGACCAAAATTTTAGTTCTTGGATGCAGTAAGAATCTTGCTCAGTAGAGTTATTCCAAATCGATGATGCAGCAATAGAACTCTGACAGTGTCTGGTCATGATTTTTATCAACTTGCCAAAAACTGAACTTAGAGAAATGATAGAACCAGTAATGGAAGCTAATGCGCTAAAAGAAACTGATTGTTTGGCCGATAGCTCAGCTAGTTTTTTCTCGATCGCGTCTATTTTTTCATCAGTAATGGTTATAAATCCTTCTTAAAGTTCCAAAAAAGACCCAGTCACACAATTGACTGAACGGGATTCTAGATGCTCTTTTGTTTACTAATTGCAAAGCCTGACGCCAAAAGATCCCCGTAAATTTAGTGGGATGCCCTTTCTGCTCTCTAGCTCGAATGAGGTGTTGATAACTAAGACATCATCTAAATAAACAACGCAACATAATCCCCGAGATCTCCAGTATCTAACCAAAGCTCTCAGTAACTTTATAAACACGTAAGGAGTCGAAGTAAGTCCAAAAGGTAATACGGTGTAAGCGAAATACTTGGTAATTCCATCCGGAAAAATTCAACAGAAACGTGGAAAAAATTTTGATGAAGACGGAAAATATCCACATGATGATATCCGCTTTTTAAATCAAATTTAAATTCGTAACCTCCGTAGCAGAACAAATGTAATACAGTTTTGTAATCTTCAAATTTAACCTTCTGTTGGAGCATAAACTGTTTAACAAATCTTAAATCCAATATAAGTGTCTGATTACCAGAAGGCCGGGTGGAAACGGATCAAGGGTTGGTGATGTGAACATTGTTTCTACTAAATTCAGAAATAGTACCGGAGGTCAACAATTCTTTGATTATTCACTGTTATTTAAAATGGCTAATAAGTTATTTTTACTGAACTTGGAGTGTGTACATAAGGAATTTTGTAGCTATGAGGTTCAAGGCAAATTCAGGGACCTGAATGTTTTTCCATAAATGTAAGTGATTTGCAAGTCTTCCTTTAATATTACCGGTGTTAAACATACTGTCTACCTCTAAGATGTCTTCGTAAATTTTGACGCACAATTCATCACAAAATGATAAAAAGTAAAAAGGTAAAGGTAAGTGGTGCATTTATATAGCACCTTTTCCAAATGAATGCTCAAAGGCACTTTACAATATCAGTTCACCCCCAGCGGACTGGAAGCATTTAGGCGCCTCAGGCAGGCCACTTCAAAGCGGTCCATGTTTGCTGGTACTCATTTACCGACCCCGGAAGGATGGAAAGGTGAGTGGCCTTTAGCCGTAAAGAAGGTCGTCCAAATATTTAACGCTCGACCAGGCTGGGGATCGAACCGGGGACCTCAGGATTGGGAGGCAGAGATCTTACCACTGCGCCAACCACTCCGCTAAAAATGATTCCATGCGGAAAAATCCTTTGTGGACTGGATTGGGTTGGGGTGGAAGGCCGTGACCTGTACTGGTGGACGGTTCCTCCTGCAGACTTAGGCGAGTATTTGCACTTTCATGTACGTCTCTAACTTGGGACCTTGCATGAATTACTCCAGTGGTCAGTGTATCCGCATGAGAAGCTGATGTCTCTGGATGAGGCTGTCGACGGCCTTAATCGAGAGACAAAAAAAGAAAAAACAAACAAGCTTAGTAATTACATATAAATGTCAAAGAACGAATTGTGACCCTGTATCATTTTAAACATAAAATAAACCGCGAAGTTGTGTAAATTGTAGCGATACCTGGATATTGAATACTAGTTGCGATCCCGTATAAGTACACACTCTAACTAGATGCAGTTACAAAGGCACCCATAACCAAGTTCATACCTTAACAGAGCAAGGGCATCAAATCACAACCCTTAAGAAAATACATGCTTAAGTATATGGTCCTTGGTGTTTCTTTTTAAACACTCATCGAAGATCAGAAGCATAAACAAGTAGCTGTGGAGTTTAGAACAACAATGCATGACCGTTTCACGCCTAACAGCAAAATAAAGCTTGTAGCTTGTAGGTTTTTTACTTTCATTCTGTTCCGTTTCAGTTTTTCCAGTCGCATAAATGTACGAACAATGAATGTGTAACAAATGTAACTCTAGATGTAACTGTATCAGTGAACTTTAGCTTTGATTCGTTTCTCAGATACTTTTTATCTCAGCGCCCCGAAACATTTTCTTTATTTCGGGTATATATAAGTGGCCTCCCCCGCTCATAATCCCACTCAAAACCCCTGTATGAAGTCATACAAGCCAAGGGCTTTAATTTAACGTAGAATTTTACGGTGTTCATTTTGGCATGTAGTTTTGTTTTTGTTCCTTTTCTGGGTAAGTACACAGTATGGCCTTTCTTTATTTTTTCTTTTGTATTGTTATTGTATCTCTTTGAATCATGGACGGTTTGCGACAACCGCTATTACGAATTGCGACAGGTCAGTTACTAATTTACTTATAGCCTTAAGGCTCCTCGCTGGAGCATAAGCAATCGATCAAAGTTTCCACCTTCTTCAATTTTGAGCCCTTTTTTCAAGCTCTCCCTTCTCAAGCTATAACCATTGTCCTTTATTTCCGCTTCCACACTTCCTCCGCGTATTCTTTGTTCTTCCACGCTTGCGCTTACCAGAAGGATTCCATGTGAGCGCCTGCCTAGTAATGTTAATCCGTGGTTTTCTTAGCGTGTGACTTATCCACTTCCACTACCTCCTTCGTATCTGCAATTCCACTGGTTCCTGATTTGTGCTCCTCCATGAACCCTCATTCTTTCGGCCACCATACTGTCAAAATCTTCCTTAGACATTTCTTGATAAAGCTTGTGCCTTTCAATACATGGCCTTCGTGCCACCTTTCAGAGCCATACAGCAAAACCGACTTAACATTTGTGTTGAAGGTACACAGCTTAGTTGTAAAAGAAATGTCCCTCGACTTCCAAACCTTCATAGTCCGTTAGCTCAGTCGGCTGGGTTCGGTGCTAATACCACTGAGGTCTTAAATCGTGCCTCATCGGAGTACAGTGCATTTTTTCATCAGTTTTAGTTTTTTTCGAATGAAAATTTTCTTTAAACACGGGGCTCCAGTATAATAGGAGGAGCCCAAGGGCTTTACAGGTTCAGTTGCAAATCATCCGCCGTCGAGTTACCATGCGAGGTCTGTGTTCTGTGTCAACTGTGGTGCGTGTTGTGAATCGCCATTTTATCTTATACGCGAATATATCAGGTTCAAAGTTTCCTTTGTAATTTGTACTGAGATTAATTTTACTATGACAAAAAATTAGAAATTTGTAATTTCTTCGTTCCCCAGGGTATACCCCCCCCCCCCTCCCCAAAGAGGGAGACCCAGAGAGGTCCTGGGAACGAGGTTGAATCCCTTGTGCGTTGTGCTTTGCATCCAAGGGGGGTACTCCCTATATTGGGATGGTAGGTATGACTGTCGTATTTTTAGGGGTAAAAATTGCCAGTCCGGTATTTTTTAGGGGTTGTTAAAAGAAATCCTGTTTTAAAGCAAGAACCTAGTATTTTTTAGGGTTTAAAGCTATTGAACTGCTTGCAATCCCGTGTTTTAGCAAACCTGCGTATTGAACAAGAAGTTAAGACAAAAGTCCGCCTACGGCGGGGTTTTTTTTTTTGCGTTTTTAGCTATTACTGCATACCACGTTCGGCGCAATAAAAGGGGACTTAATGCCGACCCGCTAGCTACCCAGGAAAAATTTTCAGATTTTAATTGGTATTTTTTAGGGTAATTTTAAAACCGAAAAGTATTTTTGAAGGTGGAAAACTTTTATCCCTTGGTATTTTTTAGGGTATTTTGGGAACCTTTCCGACGGTCATCCCTACCCTTTTGACCCCGAAGTAACATTCTCGTCCCCAGAGCCTATCGCTTCTCTTAAGTCCCCGCTAGCTCTGGTGACGAGAACGGCTTAGTAACCGCTCGTGTTCAGCACGAAGTTCTTGCTTGCCCTCAGCTTTTTTTAAAATACCGTTCAATTTACTCTCAAGATACTAAAAAAGTAAAATGGCTGCAGCACGGAGAGTGTTCGGTATAATGCCGATACGTTTGATGCTGAGTAAAAATGCTTCTTCGTGTTTGGTGAGGAATATACGAGCGCGTTCGGTGTTCGCTGCAGCAACACGTGCGGCCTCCGGGCAAGAACACACGTCAATTTTGCAGAATTCACTCACCAGCTTAAGAGGGTGTAACTGTGCATTACACAAGTACACGAAAGGTAAGAGGCTTCTAAGCTACATGTTAAAGTAATGTAACTTAAACTCTTTTGATGAGTATCAGCTAGGTAGGGATCAAGACACAGCTGTAGCATCCAATGGCAATCACACTAGCTGGCAGCCCTGAACTATGACAACAAGTTATTACAGGGGTGCAATCAGTCTTTCAGGTACAAGGCTTGGTAAAATCAATTTAAAGTTTTATAGTTTTATGCCTTTGCCGTCTGAAAGTGTAGAGTATTGTCTATTTATGTTTCTAGCGTTAGCCGAAAGCAAACCCAGACAGCGTAGACTTTCGACTTTTCAGTTGATCATATACCAAGTCGTAGTACACACTTTCAAAAGTACTCGACCTGTTATTAAAGACTGCGCGAGGGAGGTGTAGCTTGGCTATGCTTGGGAAGGAGGGAAGGGTTACAAGGAGCCAGAAATCAAGAAAGGGGTTTCTTTTCAAATGCCCAGCCCAAAAGCACAAAATCTAGGCTATATTGCTACATACTGTGGTGTAATAATCTCTTTCTTTTTAGTTCAAAGGTATATACATATTTAGCATAGTTTCTAGCAAGTGTATATATTATACATAGTTCTAGTATGTAATTTATATTATAATACATGTAACTTTTATTATGTATATATTGTTATGCAATTTTATAGTATATAATATACTATGAATAGTTTCTAAATGTAACTAGTATTGACTTTCAGCTGATAATAACCTGATGGCATTTTTGGAAGATGAGATTAAGTTTGAAAAGGAAGGTGCTGAGGCTGTACCTTCAATAAAACACTTTCAGGTATTTTAAAAAAATCATAGTTACAGTTGTGAAATTTATGCCCTGATGGAGATTAGATTGAGAAATTGATTACTGAATATGTAATGATGCAATCTTCTCAGTTATGAATGCAATTTGAGAAATTGAAAAGAAAAGCCTAAAATTTTTTAGGCTTTAACAGGACTCAAACAAGTTTGTGACCTCTGTGACACCACTTCAGTGCTCTTACCAGCTGAGCTTTGAAACCACATCTGTTGGAAAAAGGTCAATTCCAGTGGGTTCCTTTATACCATTTGAAGAAGTACAACAATTAAATTATCGTGATTTGTGTGGCAGTTATATGTAATGGGGTTATGATATGATCTTTGTGGTTATGAATGCAATTTTAAGCCTGAAACCTTGACGATAGTATCATAACATCATTGCGTATAAATGCTGTACAAATCATAATAAGCAAATTAATTGCTACTGCACTTGATCATAAATCAAACACTGATCCCTAAGAGCAGGGTTTCGACCTAGTGTTGTGGTTGGTTCTTAACTGGTCATAGAGCCAGGGCATTTATCTTAAGAACTGCAGTTGCCAATTGTGTGACAACCAGTGGAGTCCCGAAAATGATGTTATCTTTGGCATCTAATGTGGGCACTTCCCTTTGGTGTCTGTATTAGAGAAGTTCAATTGTACACACATTTAGGTTTGTTGAGTTTGCGGTACAAGCTATTTCTATGATGCTAAAGAGGACATACTGCAAGTGAGAATAGTACTGTAGCTGTTTGATAAACACTGATGTTTTAAGTATTCATTATTTTTTGCTATAGTGTTTTACTGCTTATTCAAAAAAAAAATTGCTTCAGGAACTTCACCTTCAAATATCCAGTTGTTTGTTTAATTTTGCACATTCAAACTCATGATAAGGTTATAATAGAATTAAAAATGTTATAGTTAATGTTGTTCCCCACTACAAAGTTGAAGTTTGAATGGTGACTTGATTGGCTGAATGCAAAATATTAATTACTTATATATCTATAACTTACAGAGTAGTGTCAATGGAACATTAGTTAGCCTTGAAAGGGAGCACAATGGAGAAAGGTAATATTCTGTCTACCAGAAGCCTATAATTTTATTTTTAATGTCTAAAACCCACATGTATGTATCAGTTTTATTTTTAACATAATTTTTAGCTTTCTTGACTATTTTTTCCCCATGACACACCGCCATAACTTTTTATCTTGTTTATATACCAATAAACAAATTTACATCAATCATTCATTATTGATAGATGATTGTGACTATTTAGTGAGCTGATCAAATTAATTAAAAAATGTTTTTGAAAATGATTATAGTTGTTTGATTCTGCTAAAATTAAGGTAACAGAGATTTAGTGCTGGATTTTGGGCTAGAAGGCAAGTTCCATGTCATGTAAACTGTACTGTTCCAGTGAAGTGTAACTACTGCTGTTGGTTGTAAATATCTTTTGTTGTTATTAAATAAGAGTTAAAATTGATTTTGATATTGTTGTTTTGAGGCTAATCCTAATTATACCAATTATCAACTTTTATCTTTCTATTTAGGATTATAGTATCATTTGATTTGAACCAAAATGTCAACCAGGATGAGAATTTAGTATCAGGTGATGAAGATGATGAGAGCCATGAACATAGTGAAGGAGAGGTAGGTACAGTAATGTATAAAATTTGTGATATCACACTCTCTTTTGAATAATTTATGCTAATTCAATCTTTATATTTTTGAAATAAAACTCTCAGACTGTAATCAAGTTCTTTGACATCAAGTCAAGTCAACAATGCATGTCATAGTCTGCAGCATATTGGGGTGGGTGTTCCTTCCCCTCGCCCCCACAAAAGCATATGATATGCCTTGCATTTTGTAATTATTTATAACTACCACCAGTGAAAAATCCTGTTACTTTGGAGTTTATAACATTGAGATAGTGACCCCCAGGAATGGTTGGATACTGTAAATCACAAGTACAAGAAACAAACAGTGTATATTATAGGTTCAAATCCTTCGTCGCATGAGTAGTGTGAGTATAAGTAAATCCTGTCCTTTGATAATAATATGCAAAATGTATGCATTGGCTGCCATATTTTCAGTTGAAAATTCAGTTCTTGTGCTCTCTATGACCCAGTAGAAATAACTACTGGCAAACACCTATAACTTGTTTCACAAGATAATGTAAACAATATTTGGAACATCAACCATGTACATAATGATTTTTATCATTAACATTGTACAAAAGTTGCACATGTGTCATGTTGTAACAGGTACTTTTAAAGAGTATTGCAATTAGAGACTTAGTTTCCTTTGTTTTGATAACTGAATAATTATGAAAACCTAGCACAGTTAAAGTAACGTTCAAGTTTCGGTCTCATTTTTGTTAACTAATATAAAATCAATAGAAAAATTAATTTTAAATATTAGTTAATTAGTACAAGGTTAAGTACTAACTTAATTATCATTACTTGTTTCAGATTGTTTCATACCCAGCATTTACCGTAGAGATAATCAAAGACTCGGTGAGTAAAACATTCAAAGAGTATAGTATATAATAATAGTGCATTATATATTAAGACTAGTTAAAAGAATAAAATGTTTTGTTCAAGTATGGTGAAATTACTGTACTGTGTAGATCATTGACAGTTGTATCAAAAATTGTTATAAAATAATTATTTGGATACCGTGTAGCACAAAAATTTTGCAGGAGTTTTATTTTGCGGATTGGCGATTTTTTGTGGTTTGTGGCAACAAATTTTTGCGGCTTGAGATGACCGAAATTTCTGGTGGGAACTAAATTTTGCATTTTTCTGTTCAAGTAGCAGTATATTTAGGTGGAAGAAACCTTAATATGGCATTTCAACTTATATTTTACGGTCTGTTGAGTCAAGTTCACTCTACTTTAATATTTATTGGACAATAATACAGTAAACAATGTAATATCTTACTGCACAAAGGGACTAAACAACAGCAAAACAAAACAAAAGCCTACTCCTACCATATACAACAAAACTCTCTTTTTGTTAATACAGTATCAATACACGCAGCAAAATCCTGTGATTGCAACAATGGATGGAAAAAACACGGCCTCACAGACGCCCTAGCAAATGGTGTTCCTTCAGATGACCCATTTGCACCAATCTGATGAACTGAATTGCTGTTCACTTGACATTTTTTTGTTCTTTGTACAATGTTTTGTTTGCATAACAGACTGCTGCATTATGTTTAAGTCCAGTTTATAACGCCCAAGTGATGCAAGTCCAGGGTTTTTAATTTGACTGAAGGTAGTTAATTTTTGCGGCATTTTATTTTGCGGGGTATTTTTTCTGTGGGAATTAATTTTGTGGATCGAGGTCAATCCGCAAAATAATTTTCGAATAATTCATAAAAATAGAACCCACAAAATTTTCATGCTACACGGTAGTACGTGTGATTTGATTGGTCAACAAGTGCTTTCATAGCACTATTAAGCATGAAAATGACATCACAACCAATATGGCGAATCACAGTAAAATGGGTTTTTTGGTAAACTTTTTGTATTTTTATAACATTGCAAGCCTTTTAACTTTTGGTTCACTTCCCTGGATAAATTTGCGGCTGGAAAATTTGTACCTGAAGAATCACCAATGAAATGAAATGACATTCGTTTGCAAATTTATTGGAGAGCAAGCAAGAAAACATGGCCAATGGAGCTGAGTTAGGATCAACAAAATATTCTACTGCACACAGAGTAAAAGTGTTTACAACGATAATTTTTATTAATGAAGTGGAATTTTACTGTTTTAATATTACTCCAACAGTTTCAGATACGAAAACAAAAAGTTGAAAATTTGAATGTTATCTTAATTGTCCTCCGCATAATATAAGCATACATAGCGTTTAATAAAGCTCCAACAATATACTGGATGCGAAACTGAAAACTCTGAAACAACAAAAGAAGTGTTCAACACAAACCTTTGATCTTCACAAACTGAAAGGCAGCTCAGCTATCAACAGCAAAACTCACAACACACTCTTGATGAATGACAGAGAATGCTACTGTATCATGTGAACCAGCAAAGTTTATGCCAAGGGAAGGAGGAAAGACACATCGGCTTTGCTGCAATACATTGGCTCTGTGCATGTGGCTTTTGGAGCTGATGGACCTAAAATCGTTTTATCATTGAACCGTTGAGAAACATTTTTCATTTGTATGACTTCTTTTAGGAGAGCCTTTTAGTTTTAAGAGTTTTGCACATTTCCCTGTCCTAGAAGTAAGCAAAATATATGATTGTACATTGATCTACAATCCGATTTGAGGATCACAGAATTTCAATTCAAACAGTCAGCAAGCTACTTTTTTCCAAGCCATACGATTGGCTGTCTCCAGGTTGTGAGAATTTGCAGTTTCATCACAAAAGTAGTTTTGTTAAGTTGGAAAATGATAATCAATTTTTATAAAAGAAATTAAACATGTTCTCCATGCCTTCATAGCCTGGTGAAAACCTCTGTAAAGTTTGTGAGAATTCTTGAGCAAGTTCTAAACCCTCGGCTGCGTCTTGGTTTTTCACTGATCTGCTCTTGAATTCTCCCAATTGTTCACCTTGGTTTTCACCAGGCTATGAAGGCACAGAGAACATGTTCTATTTATTTATGTTATAAAGCACTAACAGTGTGTCACTCATAACAATAATAATGATTCGTTCCCATCAGTCTTAGCTGGAACAGAAAAATCCAACCTGCTTGATGCACTTTTATTAAGCAAAATCATTTAGTTTTAATTTTAAAACCTCTTTAATAGCAGGTCAACAAATAAGTACAAGACTGAAAGGTAGTTTTCAAAGCTGTTCAATAGTGTGTCAACAAGTAAATACAAGACTGGAGGTAGTTTTTAAACCTGTTTAAACCTGTTTAATAGTGTGTCAACAACAAGTAAGTACAAGACTGGAGGTAGTTTTTGATCAACTTAAAATGTTCAATGGTAGTTTTAAATCTTTGTTGTACGTAGGAGGTTACATTACTTCTTATGGCAAAGATTTAAAACTAGCTTTTAAAGTTGATAAGAAACTAATAATTTTCTTTTCATTTTGTGGCCAATTATCCAGAACCAGACCCTAAAGTTCCATTGCGAGTACAACTGTGACATTGAAGAAAACCAGGAGGATGAGGATGAAGATGATTCATTCCAGTTTATCAATGTCACAGTGATGGATAGTCCAGATGCAGACCAGCACTCAAGTATCTACTCAGCAGAAACAGAGAACATGGATCCTGTAGGTTATCGTATTAACAATTATTTATTAAAGTGCTTACTGGAAAACATTCTGATTTAATCATTTGGCCAGTGAGGTGATACAAATTGTTAAATACATATTGTTATCAATATAAATTATTTAATTTCTAATACTAATGATTGTATTATTCAGATGCTTTTATACTAAAAACTACCATATTTCACCAACTATAACCTGTGAGTTATCTGTTAATTTTGCCTTGTACTGGAGAAGGTGCTGGTAATAATCTAAAATTGAATTTCCAATCCCCCAGCAATAGCAGTTCGCTTATTTTTTTGTGTGAGCAGAAAGAGCAACAGCAACAAAGCAAACAACATTAGGACTTTAAACATTTAATGTTTTTCAGTATCAAGTTTATTTGAATCAAAGCATTGCTAAAACAAATTGTATTATACTGTATGCACTTTTAACCATACAGTTGCAATTTAATTTACACAAAACGCCCACAAAATGATTTTAGCTTTTAAAAAATTGTTATTGCTAGACCAAGCAAAAATTTTGTGGTTTTGGTTTGTTCAAGGGTAGAAAAAATCATGATTTTGAAATTTAAAAAATACTTATCAAGATAATTTATTCTAGGGAGAAGGGGGAAGGGAGCTCAAACTTTGAGATTTGTATAATTAGTTTCTGGAATGAAAAATGAGGACATTTTGGTAAACAAATTAATTTCAAAGTTGATAAATTTAAGTCATTAGCATTGGAAGTTTTACCATGTTACACTGCAAGCTTTAGCCCTTCGTCAGAACAACAACTGTGATGGTAACGATTTAAAACAACCAACCTTAAAGATGACCACAATTAAACTATTGTATTTACCCATAAGTGCAAGAAATATTTTTTAACAAAACAAGTTAAAATTTTTGATAGGAAGCCTGACTACTGATACTACTTAGTAAATAACTGTACCAGCTGCAAACAGGTCCCAGCAGGTGTCAAACCCGCCAAACTTTAGTTTTATGTACTTTGACTGGCCCTTGAGTAACAGTTCAAAGTTAAACTTAATGGCTGCATTATACTTGCCTACTAATGCTGCTTCTCTTTGGATGCTGCAGGAGCTGTATTCGCACCTTTCATCCATGTTATCAGAAAGAGGGGTTGACAACCAGTTTGCAAAATCACTTCTTCAACTAAGCACCACGTTGGAACATCATCACTACATTACATTCCTTGAGCAGCTTCGATCATTTGTTAAAGAGAAATAAAGCAGTTTTTGTTACCATCATCAGAGTTTTAGTGACATGTTAATTCGTCATCTTACAAGAAAAGACAGCTTTTTACTTGAAGTTCAGAGCAGCTTTCAGTATTCTTGGGTTTTGTTTATGTGAACCTCCTAGAAGGAGCAGTTTTGGTCAAGCTAAAAACTTGAAGAAAATGAAAATGAACATGCATCCAGTTACAAACAAAATGAGTCACGTTAGGATTCAGCAAAACATGTTAAGTTAGTAAGAAACTGCATGTCAGAGCACCTCAGGGAAGTGTTTCGCCAGTTCATAGCCTTCAAAAGTTTGTTTGTTACTCAAACATCAACCACCCATTAAACTTGCATACTTGCTCACCACCATGAGTCGTGGATTTGAATCAGTTTTTGGACCTTTACACATGTGATGCTTCTATAAAGACCGCCCTATAGCAGGGTGGGAAAGGTTGTCAGACCACAAAACCTGGAGACAAAACTGCAAATAAACTACAGTATAAATTATTTTAAAATTCATTATATTAACTGACAGAATTTCACATTTTTTATAGTTTATTTTTTATTACAAAATGACTTATTTTGACGTGTTTAAATGGAAAGGGAACTTCAAGCTAGACTCTGATCAAAAAGCTTTAAATAACATGATTAAAATCCTTAGCCATGTGCAGAGCTTTGAGCATAATAACTATGTTATAATTATTTTGGTTGTTTTTTGCCGTATATAACAGACTACTTAGCAACCTCAATACCTTTGTAAACAGATGTTTAAAAGCCCAGATTGGGAGCACTTGACGTGTACAACATTGTGCAACAATGCCTAAGTTGTAAACAGATGCTTAAAAGCCCAGATTGGGAGCACTTGACGTGTACAACATTGTGCATGACTGCCCAATATGTGAGTGTATTTTCATCCAAAGCTGTCAATATTTATAGTGTTGTCCTCTCGAAATTGCAATTCCAATTACTTTTCCCTACTTTTCAAATCCAAAGGATTATAATCATTATACTACAAAATTTTACAAGTAGTCTTCTCTGGGATTACTCCAAATGGTGCAGAGATGAACTTGGAAAACTCTTGGTCAAACTGTTCTTCATTAGGAAAGAAACTGTCCAGGCAGCCTGTAATTGAAAATGCAGAACCTTATTGGCTAACATACTCATTTTTTTGCAAGTAGCAGGAATGACACTAAGGCAGAATTTGTGCATTTCCCTAGGAACTTCTTTCCATAAATACATGTTGCAGTTTTGAGTTTTTAACATTTCTGTGGTATGCAACTTAATATGTCTTTAATCCAGATTTATGAGACTTCTTCAAACCTTCTGGTGACCCCAAATTAGTAAATTCGGTGTATTCCCTGAGTAGAATGGCAAATCTTTTCTGAGTTCTTGCAATCGGACACCATCATTGACAGGAGTAACAGAGAGTTATACACCAAAAGTGAAAACCAACTCAACATTGCTATTTAAGTCGTGGAATAGCAGCACCACTGGCTATCTCTCCATAGTTTTGGTATCATCTGTTGACTCTGTTACTTTAATAGCATGATAGGTCTGACTCACTCTAACAGCCATCATCTTCCACCAACCACAAAATGAGGTTCTTCTTCCTCATTATCCTCAATGTTTTCACTCTCGTTACCACTTTCTTCACTTTCAGCTATGAAATGGTTGTTATACAGGGGTTAATAGGATTGTGTATATAATCATAAAAGAATTACAAATACAGACTGTCCAACCTCCAGAGGGCTCTAAATGGGGATACAATTTCCTGAGAAATACTGTTTTTTAAAATGTTGAAGGCACCTTTTGCTAGGGGGGTCTGAGGACTAGGGGGCCTACGACCATGCGCCTCTCTCTCCCCTTCCTTCCCTTTTTTAACCTAGAGGCTCTGAAATGCCATTTCTGGTGTTCTAACACAACAAGTTTGGTAAAATATTTCTAGTATTTCAACAATATTTTTTGTTTGCTTACAAAACAAGTGATAATAAATGACAGGTCCAGGTCATTAGAGAACTTGACTTTATTTGATATTTCCTGCAGTTTCTTCAGTTTTTGGGGACATCAGAGTTTTTAAAATTTTTCTGCAGTTTGCTTTTTTTATATGAATTTAACAAAAATATCACAACTTGAGTTGAAATCAGTATTTTTCCTATCCAGATCACATATTGGTCTTGGTTCTTTTGGCAGGAAAACCTTGGGTAAAACTAAAGAGGAAAAGTACATAACATATCCTCATTTTTTTCTTAGCAAATAAGTAATCTTTTGCTACTTTCAAATCTTTTTCAAAAATAAGGGCTACAAAATGCATCGAGAGATCTCAATGGAATTCTTGTAAATGTACGGAAACTCTAATGTTCTATTTAAGAAACTACCTTCTCTGGTTATCTTCTCTCCAGAAGCCATGTCCTTCCTCTTTTTAGCTTGCAGCTTCTTCTGCTTCTTCTTTTGTCTACAATTTGCATAGTTTATGAAAGTATACTTGGTTAATCTGCTCAACTCTCAAGAGTGTAGATTGTTTTAAGGAAAGGTCAGTGCAGTTGTGCAACAGCACTGGTTAGGGTATTCAGTTTGTAATTCTAGGGTTTTGTACTCAAACCTCAGCAAGACTGCAAGGTTGTGGCCTTAACCATAACAAGACTTGTTCTAACCAGCTCTGTCATGAAACTCAATGCAAATGAGTACTAGTTTCTGTGGAGGGTAACCTTTGATGGATTATTATCCTATCTCACCACTGGCTTACCACCAAGAAGTGGCTTGTTGTATACTTGATTCATTGGTTTCTGTTAATAAACTGGCAAATAAAAAACACTACTTTTTAAAATATAATGTTGTCAGTTTTAGTGTGGGTTTTTAGGGAAAGAAAAGTGGGAGCAATACAGAGGAAGAAAAAAAACGGGAAAAAGAGAGGAGTGCCTGGGATTGAGAGAGGAGAGTGAGTAAGTAAGAAGGAAAAAAGGTAAGCAAGTTGACAGCATGAAATCTTCTGTCACCCTCATTCAAAACTCATCTCTACAGCAACTCGCTCTAACAACAAGCAAAACTCAAACACAGCTCAACAAGGCATATAATACATTAATCACTGACATAGTTTTAGAGCTGTACCTCAAATATTTAGGAGAAAATCGATCATAAATAACTCACTTCACCAAACTCGGGATGATTGGTGTTTGCAACGAGGCGACTCAAATTCAAAGAATGATAGCTGTTAAACACCAGCCAATCAGAGCGAAAGCTTATCAACCTGGGCATTTTCGGTTTCAGGAAATAGAGTAATTTTCAACCAGGCTGACTAGCTCTTACCCTGATTGGCTGGTATTTAATGGTTATCATATCAGCATCGATCATTAAGAGATTCAAAGAGATCGGCAAAAAAACAGTTTATGACTGTTCTCTGTGGATGTCTGAGGTGTGGCTCTAAAATTATGGTAGTTCCAAACAGCCAAACAAGCGAAGGAGAATTCAGTACCTCTTTGCCCTCTTTTTAGCTGTTGCTTCTTCTGCTTTAGTTTTATTCTCCTCCAGTTTTTTGTGATAGGCATCATCAAGTTCATCCTCATCATCAATTAATAATAAATACAAACATCATTAATAATGAGAATAAATTAAAAGAAACAAGAATAATATAAAAATTTGTCTGGGTGTCTGATTAAACAAATAATTGGTAACTACACACTGTGTGACTGGGTACAGAAAGTCAGATAATTATAGGTTTCAGACTAATTCATGATGAGCAAAAACCATGCTTAAGTTATGGAGCTATTTTAAAAGTTTCTTTATTCTTATAAAATGAACACCTACTTAAAGTCATTTGGTCTAAAAATATTCACCCTTGAAGCTTTTCCTTCAATGTATTGTTGTCTTGTGTACTCCCTTCGCCTGGTAGCTCTGTAAACATGAAATTCTCCACTACCTGCTCCAGCACTCGAGCCTTGACATAAAATACACAAAAACAACTTTAAACACTTTTTATTAAAATAATAAAAACCCACAACAGAAACCTAAATCTGTATAAAGAAATGAAAATACATAAAGAATTGAGTGATAAGGAAACCATAAATCATACATAAAAGATGCTACGACTGTTTTAAATTCCCATGGTCATACTGCTTACCCATCACATTCCTGTTAAACTCTCTGGGGTCTGATGGTTTCCATTCTTTTCTGGGTTCTGGAATGGCTACTAGTTTATCCTTAAAAAATAAATATAAATAACATTCAAGCTATCATAACAATAATTGTACTGTTCTATTATAAATATAATGATGCAAAGTGTAGTTGTCATATTGATCTGACAGTCTTAAAAATATAAATGCAAACCTTAATTAACATCTTTACAAACAACTGAGCAACCGATTCAAAGGGCGGTCTGTTTACAGATATCTCAGATCATCTCCCTATTTTCACTCTTGTGTCAAACAGAAGTGAACTCCTCAAGTTCAAATATTATCCTAAATAGAAGACTTTTGAATCCTAAAACTAAAGAAAACTTTACAAGTCAACTAACAACTTGCAAACAGGATTTCTGAACAATTTTTCTTAATCCAATTACAGTAGCTGAATTAAAAGAAATTGCAAGCAGTTTTAAATCAAGAAAAGCTTGTTGATTTTATTGAATTAAAATTGATGATATTAATTAATACAATGTTATTGATTCCATGCTGCCCCTCTAGTTCATCCGTTTCTACAGGAAATGTAACAAATGATATCAAAATATCTAAGGTAATTCTAGTATAGTAATTATAAGAAAGATAAACAAAGTCATTTTGAGAACTATAGACCAATTTCAATTTCTTTACAAAATTTTTTGAAAAAGCATTTTATGATAGAATGTACAACTTCTTAATTTACATATTCGACATTCCAAAATCTTTCTCATCCTCTTTGGTAATGATACTAGTGTGTTCTTTGCTGGTAAAAATATAGTTCTAAAATTATCTGAAACCACAAACACTGAAATTGCAAACAAGTTAACAATAAACATTAAAAAATTTAAAAAAATTTTATGTCTAGACAAAAGAAGTTGATGAAAGAAAACCTTAATATTAAAATGGATGAGTCTATAACTCAAAGACAAATTATTAAATTTCTTTAAGTTTTTGTTAATCAAATTCTCAACTAGAAAAAACACATTCATACAACTTCTGGTAAAATTTCAAGGTCTATAGGAATAATACCCAGATTGAGATTCTACCTTTCTCAGAGAACTCTTTTTATGCTTTTCTACTCTCTTGTATATCCCTGTTTGTATTATGGAAATATAGTTTGGGGGTGTATATATGAAACAAATTTAAGAAGACTGGTTAAACTCCAAAATTACGCAGTTAGACTTTTCACAGAATCAATGTTTGATGTATATACACAGCACCAATCTTCTGTGAACGCAAACTACTTACATATGTAGTTTGAGTAATATATATAAGATTCAAGTTGGGATGTTCATGTTCTCTGTTCATAAAAAACTTCCCCGGGAAAAGTTTCAAGCCATGCTTCACAAAAATTCATTAGTACATTCTTACCAAACAAATTCACAATTGTTTACCAAGGCCCTAAATTTTGGAACTTGCTTCCAACAAAACTGAAACTAAACCCAATGCTAAAAACTTTCAAAGCCCATCTCAAGACACAATATTCTAATAAATTTGTAATTATCCTATCACTTGAGCTGAGTTTATTTGAGTTCAATATTAGCATACTTTGCATTCAGTATTTACATTCTTACTAAATAATAAGAGACATGATCAATATAATAAAAAGAGGCAGTTCAAAAACAATGAGCTCAATGGTTTCTTTTTGAGCTGTCCTGCCATCAGATCTTCTACATCTTATGCAGTCATCAACTTTATCACAATAATGTAAATGCATTATGCAAATATCTGTACTTATATCTCTAACCCAAATCAAACTTGTAATTATTGTGTCGTAGAAAGTAATATGTAACTTAATGATTGTATCGTATAAATACCACTAGTATGCAGTCATCGATGTTATAAAAATAGGGTAATATAATATCAGTATATCACTTATATCAGTAATCTACACCAAACTTGTATTTATTATACCATAGAAACTAATTTGAAATTAAAGAATTGTATCGTAAAAAATACTACATGTACGTAGTCACCAATGTTATCACAAAAATGTAAATACTATTATGCATCTATACTAATATCTGTAACCCAAATCAAATTTGTAATTATTGTATCGTAGTAAATCTTGGTGGTGAAATAAAGTTTTATGACGAAAAAACATTGAATCAAGCCACACAAATGTGCCTTACAGGGTCCTTCATCAACCTTTCTAATTGCATCTTTTGTATCTGCAACGCATTTCTGGCTATAAATGGCTTTTCCCCTTTTTCTTTGGTAGCTTTGCCACTCTTGTTTGCCCCGTCCGCCATTTCCTTCCACCTGTGTCTCATACTTCAAATAGGTCTCGTTTTCACGTCCTCGCTTCCAGGGCACAACCGCAAATTAGGTCCACATACAAATTACAATGGATTCTCGGTTCCTTGGAATGGTGGCAGCCGCAGCGTTTTTCCTCGGCAGTTTGTACATCCTTTGGGGCCCGAGCTATAGCACCAATAAGAAAAATAAAAGAGGTTTGCTTTATAAATTATTTGGTTTTATGTGAGTCGGCTTTAAAACCAGACTGTTTTTAATAAATGTACACTGAGTTAGTAAACAGATTTGGGACTGAACATACAGTTATTTATACATAAAAATGTTAGGACTCATCTAGTTGAAAAAAGGAGTTAGGAAAGATGCAAAATTCAGAATATTTTAGCTGAATATTGTAATTTAGTGCAGGTACTATAAAGTGGCTTGGGAGGGTTAGCTAGGACACCAGGAGGACTGGGGGGTAATTTGTCTTTTCCAGGGTTTTATTTACTCTTAATTTTATACAATGAATGAAATAGTTGGTTTTGAAGCAATTCTTAAAACATTTTTAATATGTACTATGTACTCCATCTTTAGTGGTCATGGGATGTAGAACTTATGAAAAAATTAATGTTAGTATTTCATATCTTAAATCTTTTTTAGTCTTTTCATAGAAACTTTTTGTGCTACATTTCCAAAAACCACAGATTGTAGCTGATCAAAGAATATTGTATTGGAAAAGTTTTGGTATAAAGTTTTAAGCTCTGTGGAAAACATGTTTCTGAGTGCCTCATTTTTATAAGATTTTCTAATCAGCTGGGCATCCTTGAAGCTCGCATCCTGGATACTCTAATGCTGCCCCCCCCCCTCCAAAAAAAACCCTCCCCCACTCCAAATTTTGTTCTGTTGGCCCTGCTAACTATACATACTTATAAACCTTTGCAAAGCTGCACCACTGATATATATATAAAAATTATATATACTTTACCAAACTAAGTTTTATCTTCGCTGACCTTTAAAGGTTCCAGCCGTGCTGTTGGTTTATACAACCTTGGGAATACTTGTTTTATGAACGCTATTCTTCAGGTAAGAGACATAATGTATACTTTACATTTAGTACTAACAAGATATCTAATTGTATTCCAGGCTTTAAACAGAATGTATAGCCCTAGGTATAGTAGATAGTAAAATAAGTATGTATGTACATGGCCTGTTAACTGATGAAACATCGCATGATGTTGTGTAAATTTTATTGAGTATTAACTTACAAACTAAGGACAGATGTTAGACTTTCAACAACACTTCAGTCAAAATTGTTTGTGTAAATGTATATAGTAAATTATGTTATGTGTATGTACAATGATGCCTTTTGTAATATGCTCAGGTAAGTAAAAGTTTAACCACATACAGGTCTTAAAATGATTTCCTATGACATGGAATTTTTCTTTTTCCTATGACATGGAACATATTTTGTTATGTCAGTTGATAGACCTTGTTTGTTATGGTTCTCAGTCTAGAAACAAACAATCATATTGTTTCCAAATGATGTCAGTTATTGGACAGGCAAACTTTCAATTATTTTGAAATCTGCTGATTTTTTTCAAAAACCAAGGAAGTTTTGTCAGAGCTAAGAGAGATCTGTTGCAAAAAATTTTCCAAAAATCAAGGAATTTTTGTCAGAGCTAAAAGAGATCTAACTGTTGCAAAAAATTGCTCTAGTTTAATCAGCACACCATCTTTCCAAATCTTCCAATTTTAATTACTTTGGCTGAGGTCTTCATTCAACATATTTCTTTGTTTGCCATTTTATAAACCAAGTTATTCTTGCTTCTATAAAGGGATTGGCCTCGCTTCCTTCATTTGTGAGCTGGGTTGAAAGTCAAAATTGGGGGGAGAAACCATTGGGTCAAGAATTGGTAACTTTGTTAAAAGGTGCGTATAAAAAGTATATGTTGTGGTTAATCTTTTTTTGGTTTCATTTTAGATTCAAACCAGTCCAATTTATTGTTGAAACCAACTAGACTTTTTTAGACTTATAACACTGTAAAACTGCTTGTTTTGGAGATTGGTTTTTCAGGGGGGGGGGGTTGTTGTGAGTGCTAGACTTATTAAGAGTAGATTTCACCATTTACCAGACATTAACAAAAAAAAGTGGCAACAGACGAAAAAATCAATTCGGCTCATATTCTCATGGTAGG
>JAOBAT010061653.1:0-25186 GCA_026413305.1 Hydrozoanthus tunicans | reverse complement strand
TCTGCGAACAGACTTAAAGCTCATAAACAATGAAAAATAGAGCTTACGCTTACTCATCTTGTGATTAAATGATTATTCAATTTATTAATTTTCGCAACATGTAGGAAAACTTGAGTACGACGATCATAACCATTGTTTTAGACAAAGCAGATAGCTAGATTAGATTCCTTTTTGTCAAAGCGTTCAATTACTCTCGTTGAACGTTTAATAACGAAGCAAATGCTTAAGAGAAGCGTTCGAACGCTTTTTCAAAGCGTTCACTCGAAATTTGAAAACGTTCGAATGGTTCGGGAAAACGTTCGAACGCTTTTGGAAAACGTTTGAACGCTTTGGAAAAACGTTCGAACGCTTTGGGAAAACGCTCGAACACTTTCATAAAACTTTCGAACGCTTTGCCAAAGCGTTCAACAAACGTTCACTGAGCGTTCATTTTTCCGTTCGAACGGAAAAGTGTAAGGTATGTTTTCACGTGCTTGGTCACATTTATTATTTATATTAAACCTATTTTTCAACATTCCCAGACAATAACTTGGTATTTGAGGCATTTGTCTAGTGGTGAATGTGTTAACAGGGCTTGAAGTATGAAAATCCTTGGTGCAGAGTAAAATAAAGCTAGCCTTAAATATTTCAGGTGGATGATTTTATCATTGATTAAAATATTAATGGTTAATTACAACAGAAAAAAAACATCTGCACCTCCCAATGCCAAAGTTTCTCTGTTAAATTCCTTAGCACACTCTTAATGAAAATATTGACAATGCAAAACTTACAGTAATGTCTAAAGATAACTGCTACATTAAACATATTCTCTGATTTAGAGGGCAGCTTTAAGGTTACAGGATAGGAAAGAGGTGTGTTTGGCAAAATTTGCATTTGCATGCTACATTTAAATGATTTCTCTTGAAAGTGCAGCCTTTAAAGCCTTTAAATAGTCATACTTTAAAAGGGCGTCGGGTAATTTCAAGCTTTTAAGTGGTTTAAATTTGACAGCTCTTTTCTTTAAAAGTTTTAGAAAACCAATTAATCCCAAACTGATTTGGGGATATCTCTAATACTAAACAATTACAGAAAAATTCCGATACCCTTTTGAACATCTGGCTATTGTCAATGAGCTGTGAAAATTTGGGCAGGTTTGATTGAAACCAGATGAAGTTATAACCTTTTTAGGTCATCAAATTAAGTACCCAAAATTCAATATACAAGAAAAACACGAACTAAGATTTCACGGGAATGGTAGTCTCTTGCTCACACTTTAACACTTTGAAATGTTAAGTGAAGCTAATAAAGCAGAGCCACTCACAGAAGGTCGGAAGTTGCATGACTTGCTGTCTGTCAAAAATCACTGCGCTTTCTGTTTTTTTATCTATGTACTTTGAATGCCACACCATAAGTTTATAGTTTTTTCCGGGACAAATGCATAGTTATTGTATCAGAATAAGGAAAAATAGGCAGTCGATGACTGCATGTGGCTCAGCTGAATAGGAAACCAAAAGGGTAAGGGTAAAACTTAAAAATCAAATAAAGTTTAATTAGCACACTTAAGAGCAAAATCAGTATCGATATGCTGGTGCCCTTCCTTTCGCTTTTGGGTGGAATCTGGTGTTCCTCTTAAACAAAAACAGTTTTATAATATTTTTTAGAACTGTTTTCTTAAACATATCAAGTATGTTCAAGTATGCTGTTGATTTCTTGAGTAATTGGGAATTGATTGCCCACCATTTAGTGTTTACGAATTCTTGGCTGGTAGTAGCATTTAATGTCACATAATTTTAAGAAGAATGCAGACTAAATCTTGTATGATTGTAAATGAAAGCACTCTTACAATCGCTCACCATTTTCCTTCCAAGGCTGGACAATAAAGTTTCTAAAAATATCCTTTATTTTGCGTTGAGGACCTAACGATCAGATTGCCAGCCATTTAATGTTTTCAATTATTTGATCGGCAGTAATGCAACTTGTGTCTCTATGGTATACACAGGAAAGAGAAAGTGTTGAAATTAAATCAAGTTGTAGTCAACAAATGGACTTGGTTGTTTGTAATAACTAAAAAAACTTTAATCAAATGTGTTGTTGTTTTTTTGAGTAACTGGAAAACATTTATCAATTGCTGGCAGTCAGCCAAGAATTTTCATCGAACAACTAGCTTGAATTGCATCGTTTTTCTAATTTTGCCTATAAAAGTTGTTTTCTAACAAATAGATGTTACTCTTCAAACATTCTTTGCTTTTGATGTGCCTAAATAATGTAAGGAGGTGATGATTGGGAGAGATTTATTGCTCTCATCAAAAGAAACCATTTCGTCAAGTACTTCATACTTTTTGTCAGGGATTTCGTTGAGCTAGCTCTGACTTGTCGACTGAAGCAAACCTCATATTTTCATTTTTGGTTTTTCCAGTTTACTGCCTAAATAGGTTAATTTTTAATTGTTATCAGATTTGATTTATAATTTTTAATGTTGTCATTGGCTAACATAATTTCTAAGGCAAAAAACTGGTTATTTGCAAGCAATAATATAATGGTGGTGGATTCTGATTCAGTGTTGTATGAGACTTTTTTAAAAGTGTTTTGTGTGCTCTCTTACAGAGCATGGTTTTTTGTGCTCTCGACCAATCAGCACACGAGATTCACTTGAGTTATTTCATAAATTATATCTCGGTATTTCAAGTTCCTATTTTGGAAAACCCTTCAACATTACTTTTCTTTCAAAGTTTGTTTAACAGTGATCCAGTAGATTTTGTTATTGCAGAAACAAACAGATCAGTGAGACAAAAACGAGTAAACAAGTCAGAGCTTCTTCTGAAATGATGCGCGAGTTTAAGTGCTATATTTGTGTTATAACTGCGGTCACTGATTACTTGTGAACTGATAATTTTTTTCGAAAATCAAGATATAAAGTATATCTGTGTTGTGAATACGTGTCATATTCTCGAACGTTTCTGCAGAGGAAGCAGAAACGTTTAGAATCGAACTTGCAAAAGAACTGATGCAGTTGGAAGCGCCTGGCTATTTCTAGTTCTGTCAGAATTTGTTTGTAGCAAACTATCTCAGGAGTTTTCTTCCTGTGTTATACAAAAAAGCATTTTGCTGCGATTCAATCGGAAATATAACTCCAAAAAGTATGACAGTCAGTTTTCGTGAAGTTATGCATGTGGTTCAAAATCTCTTTTTCTATTATTTCTAGATGTTGTTTAAACACTAATTGACTTTTCAAATAATTTGTTTACATTAGCTAAACATCTGAATCTATTTTAGAATAAACAAATTCTTAACTCTGAGGTTGCATTCAACACAACAAGCAAAAGTTTTGTAACTGATGTTATAAACGTTATATGAAAATAATTTCTTACTGTTTCAACATATTTTCTAATAAAAAAATGAAAATCTAATAAAATAACTTTTCTGCTATTGATTTGTATGTTTCTCAACGCTTCAAGCTCACCAAAACTCACACTTTTGATTTTGTTATTAGCAAGGTAGTATTGTACAATATAGATGATTACAGTTGCACTCATTCAACGCCATGACATAGTGGCAAAAGCCTCCCCAGAGGGTCTTTCGCCGCACAAAAATGTGGCAGCATTTTCCCGTGGTTCTAAAAGAAGCTGATCTTTAACTTAACTACCGAGGGAAATCTTTATTCTAAGTGTTCTTGTTCTTGCTTTGCCGGTGGGGCTGTCCATAGTGTCTTCTAACACGCCAGGCCATTGCTGCTCTCGATCATCTTGAACATATCAAGACCCATGGTCAGAATGAGAAGTTTTGCTTTTTTGTTGAGTGGGAAGTTTGAGCACACTTTTCTTTTTGTTCTTCCAGAAGAGCAAAAAGGGCTTGAACTTTATTTTGCCTTTTTCATACTTTTTAAAAACAGCTTTGTAAAGCCCTAAGCCAAAGAAAGTCCAACTGTTCGAAACTTAAGTTAGTTGCAAAATAGTATTCAAGAGTAGTTAATTTACAGGTCACAAAAGAAAACATCCAGTAACACCTCTGCTGACATCTGTAACCATTGTAAAATCAAGTTTCCTGGGAATATTTTAAGAGATTAATTTCATTTTACAGTGTTTTGGGAAGTTTAAGAGTTATTGAAATGAAATCTTCATATTTAGTTAGTATTTGCATAAAAGTATGCAAACATAGAAAAACCCCGAAAAAAGACAAAAATTTGCTTTTTTCTTAAGTGATTACCTGTGTGATTTATCGTTCTTCTCAGGTCAATTTTACATGTGAGCGATGGTGAGCAAGAGCATTTGCAAAATTTGTAAAATTAATTCCATGACAACAACAGAAAAAAAAGATTAACACAGACCTTGTCATTTGATGGTGAGCAAGAGCATTTATATAAATTTCATCATATCAAAATAATACTTTAATTTTTATATGCCAAAAAATTCCCAACTTCACAATTTGTCTACCCTAAAAAATCCCTAAATTTTTTTAGCATACCCAGTATGTTGTGCCTAGATGTTATTGTTGATTTGAGATGAAAAAATAAATACACCCACAAAACCCCTGGTTTTTTGTGACCCCAAAAAATCATGGCAGCTTCTAGACCATGGGAAATCCAAAAATTTCAGATCCAAAAATATCATTCAAGCCTCACTCTGAGAACTTTAAGTATCAATTAATATGCATGAGAAGTGTGGTAAGCAGAATAACATTGGCCACAACAGTGGCATACATTATTTGTTGGCTCATACAATTTTTATGACCACTGTCCGTAAGAATAAACTTGAGGGAAACTGAAAAATAATGACAAAAAAGATCAAGTGATTAAGCTCAAAACTTAAGAAACCAAAAGGTAGAATAGTTATTTAGAAACAGAACATGGAGAAATTAATTTTATGCCAATCACCTGCACCACAGTGGCAGGGTACCAGGTGGCTGGGTATACATATTCTGCAGTTGCTCCATGCTTAACTGCAGAATTCCCCGCCACTACCGTAATTTATTACTGAGCATCCTTGTTTTTAATAAAATAGATGTGCAGTAAAATCAAGAAAAAAAGATGGTACTAGATAGCAGGGTGTTCTGCAGTTGCTCCATGCTTAACTGTGGACTACCCTGCCAACTTGTACCATCTTTTGTTCTCAATGCAACCAATAAGTTGTGTACAAGTCACAAAACTTCAGTTTCAGTTGTGAATTTGCAGTTTAAAATAGTCAAGGTGATTAATAAACACGATATCTACAAGCAATTTATAAATGATCCAGATTATTATTTTCAGTCTTACAACCAAAACTACCATTCATTTAGTTTCCAATTATTGATGTCACTACATGAGTCCTAATAAACTGCTTGGCTCAGCTTGACGCCAAATTGCCATTTTCCATTATTAAATAATATTATCAAAAACGTATAAGCACAATTTGCTTCAAAATACTCAATTCCCTTCAAAAATAATTTGATACATCAGTATTTACAAAGTTCACAAACTTGAACATACTGAAAACAAACGTTACCGGACTACCGACGGCAGCAAGCGATATGATCGAACAAAACTGTCTCTATTTTTAAAAAACAAGCGCGAGTATCTTTAAGAAAAATTTACAAAGTTGGTCACAATGCGAAGACATATATGTTACTCTGATAGATTATAAGCAGCCGGAAGAAGTTAAAGAACAGAGTTATATGGTCAATAAAAAGAAAAGAAAATAGAGTGAACTTACTCATGTGGTTTCATGTCAATATACTGCTTGGGTATCCAACCTTCCCGACCATTTTGTTCTGCTCTAAACCAGTTTTCATCTTCTCCCATTTCAATGACCTGTATTTAGGGTAAATGAATAGTTCTGCATCTTAATAAAACGATTTCATCAAATGTAGCGAGTCGACAACAGAGCTGGTCAGATTAAGTGACGTTCGACCCGATTCAAGCTTCGACACAAACAAGACAAACGTACATTCAAAGAAGAGCCCTTGCAAAACGGTAGTTCATCGTCTTGAGTCGTATCAAATCGGTATTTTGCCCGAGCTTCCATTGTCAAATACGTTTACAAAGCTTATCCACCAAACACAAATTTCGCTTCAGACGATATCTTCTCGAGGAAGCAAAATACATACGCCTACTTCGACTATGATCGTATGGAGTCGAAGCACGATCGGAAACGGTCGGAATAACGTATGACTGTAGCATGACGTTTTCAATGGTTTTGAAAACAAAAGAACTTAAAAAAAATGACGTGCACTACTATCTACACTGCCTGTCAGCTTATTTTTACCGAAAACTATTGGCAAGTGTTCGTAAAAACGTGTTTTACGGCGATGCGACAGATTTAGATTAGATTTCAGACATTTCGGTATCAATGTCTATAAATTACTTAGAATGACATAATTTTTTAAAAATATTTGAGTTATTCAACCAGAAGCTACTACTCAAGGAGGCACTTTCTCCGGAAATTCCTTTATGGTTTTTCGTATTGGAAAGCTTTAATTTGAAGGTTGCCATAACCAATATCGATTATGTAAAAAATAAAATCATGCAGTGGTGACTAAATGTCAGTGTTACAAAACCAAAGCGCGGCGAGCCAATTTTCGATTTAAATTAAAACCATGAGGATCAAAATTCAACGAAAGTTTAGTTTTATTCAACTGAAATAAATGCAACAAGACCTATGTATTGCAAAATTAAAGAGTGATAGAATCATTTGTCCTGGGAACAGTTTGTATCAAACCCAGGGGGAGGGGGGTTGGGGGTGATGGTAGTCCCTTAAAAAGTGGATAGGGGTGCGTAACACGTTGCAGAAATCCGTCATAAAAGGATTGTCGTATAAATTGCGGTTTACAAAATCGAGAAAAACAAGGAAAAACCAAAGGAGCAACCAAAGAATCAACATGTACCACAATCAAAGATGGGCAGTGGGAGCTCGCAATCTTTTCCTCTGGCCGTTGAGGGAAGTTTTCCTCAATGTTGCGAATGCGGAACTTTCATTGTGCGTGCCACAAACCATTCTTCCTTCGATTTTTATTGTTAACCAGGATTCTGTGATATCGAGCTCCTCTCAGTCCTAACGGAATACAAGAGTTTTAAGACTTTCTTTAAGTGCCATTTCTTTTGCCAGTATACCATAATTATGTAAAAACTAGATACTACAGAGCTCCAAGCTTGTGGGTTTCCAAGCAGTGAGATAGATAGCGGGCGAAAGACTCCGAAAGTTGAATTGAGTAAATATATTTTTTCCTTCGACTACGCGAACGTCTCCAGAACTTGAAGGCATATTGACGAAGCAAAACAACGCGCGGGAAAATTTCATTTTGAAACATTTTATGCATGCTCAATGTAACAGGTATGAAAACACCATTTTTCACGACCCGGGTTAAGTAAGCCCGTGTTCACATGGAAAAAATTGTCAAAATTCAACCCGCCCAGGCGGGTCAACCCGGGTGTCGAAACGGGTCAGACGACGGGTTCATGTAAACAGTTCCAGGCGTTTGACTGGAGAAGGGTTGACCCGGGTTGGCGACCTGACCACCGGGCTGGGGCTGGCAGCCAACCCGGGCTCATGTAAACGGGCCGTTAGTCACTAAACACATCTTACTGCTATCGTCGGAAAGACGCAATACCGGGTTTAAACCCGAACAAAACCAAAAGCAAAGCACACACTACCCACTAGACAAATAGTTTCCTTTCAGAGATGATGTTTATATAATTTGAGTGAAGGAAAGTACGCGTACAGCACAGGCTTATAATTATGGAAGATCTGTTTATTCAATTTGCAAACAATGATATATACTGATAAGAAGACCCTGCTACTCAATTACTTTCACTATGCTTTAACACATGCATAAGTAAGTGAGTTGGAGCTGCACAAGCAAAATTACTATCTTCTGTTTTGTTCGCCGTTGTTTTTGGCATTTTCGGTTAGGATCCGGCGTTCTTACAATGCCGATAAGGGCCAACAAGTGTTCAATTGTAATACGTATATGGAAATTTGAAAACTTATCATTATGATTAGCTTTCAATAACATGGAAAAGCAAGATTGCACGCGGGCGTAAAAACGCGCAGCATCGCTTTTCAACCTCTTTCGAAGCAATGCTTTACGTTCTTTCGTCTGAGAAGGTTTTAACTTACATTTTCACAATATGTCTTGAAATCCATTTCGTTATTGATCTATTCATTGTCTTTGAGTTTTCTTGATATAGACTTTGTACCCGGGTAATGGGGAGGGAAGGAGGGGTGGGGGGTAACTCTCTCTATTGGTATAATATGGATGCTCGTCGTATTTCTTAGAGATCAAAATCGACAATTTGGTATTTTTACGGGCTTCAGAAAAAAGCAAGATTATTTTAGAAAAACGATATTTTTTAGGCGTGCAAAAACAAACCGAGTCGAAAATTTTGTTGCTTGGTACTTTTAAGGGAATTTTTTCACATTTCCCAACAGGCATAACTGATCCTCTTTACCCCCAAGTACACCCCATGGGATTTTTGTGTGGATTTATTTCAAATAAAGTTACCAAATATTTTGTGTAAATAAATGTTTGTTACACTAATAGTTGGCTTTTCTTCTTTGTATAATGAATACCGCATAATGGTACCCGACTATTTTGGGGATACTCTGTATACGCTGTACTGAAACAAACAGTCTTTACTAAATAAACCATCCGACTTTGCCTTTTGCGTAATAGCAGCTTGGAAAAGTTTCATCAACCCCAACTGAATCGACTTTAACCACGGAGCGTTTTTAAACAAGCTTTCCACCAGATCCGAGTACCATAATCCACAAACGAATAAAACTTTAAAAAACTACTCAAATAAAGATAAAAACAATAATCCAACAAAAGTCGACATAGATATTTTCTAACTGAATAATAAATCTTTAAATGAAGGTTCGACATTCTACGTTCGCAACTTATAGCCTTCGGAAGTTATTATTTTAACCGTTACACCACGGTACTAATTGCAAAAAGTAATTGAACTAAAGTTGACTTACCTCTCAACAACAGGCTGAAAAATTGCGCAGTAATTCAGATTTTCTCGTGCAAAGACCCCGCCAGCTAAGAGAAGCGATTTGTTCTGAACTGGAGACCGGAATGCAAAGTCCGACGCCCAGCACTCGCTTCGATATGCCTTTGTTATATACCGTCTTTAACTTTCCGTTACTTTCAGTTGGACGTTGGACACTGCTTTCCATGTTCCCTGAGCTATTTCTAGAAAAACCCTTGGAAACGGAGTAGTAGGTCCGTAGACTGGGGCATGCGAGGAGAAGGGGGGGCAGACACACCTGCACGGTCACTGTTAAGGCCGGTCGGTGCTGGCTAAAATCATCCCAAAAAAGCTGAAATGCACGTTAAGTGAGAACAAATTTTTGTGATTGTTTTTAGAAGAAAGACAAACTAAAACCTGTGAGTCGGAAACAGTGGTTATGACGTCAAGACTTGCAGATGCGCACGGCATGCATGGGAAATTAAAAGTCCACCGGGAAACTAATATCCTAGTTGCTGAGTTTTGCAAAAACTTAGGTCATTTTAACGCTGATGGGGCGCCCAGCTGAGAGACACGAAAAGGCAGCTACCAGAAGCTTGATAAGTTCCTTCCGCCAAAGTAAAGAAAAGACTACAAGACTTAGCTTCCTCAAAAATTCAAATTTGATCGAATTCCATCAACTTCAGCTCCCCAGTTTGAGTATTTCCAGTCTCACTCTCAAACAGCAAATGAACCAAGAAGCAAAAGTAAACTTTTAACGAGTAGGTTTTTACACATTGAATCAAGCAACCCCTGCGGACATTATGAGTGTAATATGGCGATTTCTTTTCTAGACCACATTGCAATGTCATTGAGCTGGTAGTCATTTTCCATGATCAGCCCTAATTGCAACACCATTATTCGGATTTATATTCCATGTGTCTTTTTTGAGCGATAGGTCGATCTGTCGGCATACGCCGCATACCTCCCATACCCTACGGAGTTGATGAGGCTCCGGATGGAAGAATCTTTTCTTTGGCACAGCACCGTTTGTTTCCTAACATCAGGGTTTTTCTGCGTACTGCCTGCACTCTGCCGGTATTGTCGTGCGAGTGCGACAAAAGCGACCGTACGCTAGGAAGGTTAAGAAATAGGCAGTCGGCGACTGCATGTGGTTACTGCTTTTGAAACTTTGGAATATTCCAGCTTAGCTTGGGCTTTTGTATTCTAAAGGTCGTTTTTAGCCCCGCCATTATCGGCTTTACTGTATATGTCCTCTGTTAGCTTTCGACTCTTTCGAAATAAGACATAATACACAGAGCTCGAGAAACTATTAAATTAGTCAAGACATCATTTCTTTTAGATAAAAATAATCACCAGATAAGTAGAGTGTAAAGAAATTGAGTTTTGAAAACTCCTAGCAGCATACTTGCGTTTCCGTTAACGTTTTTTGTTAAGTGCCGTAAATACTTTAACTTTTAATATTTGACAAAAACAAAGAATCTGTCATCGGCGCCGAAATCGGGTCAAAAGTCGCATGCAGTGATCAACAGTCTTTAATTATAAACAGCTATTTGTGAGCTCCGTGAAACAATCGAATTGCTAAATACAACTTGCTGCAAATCCCGTACTGACATGATTCTTTGCTATTTATAACGGAGTTAAGAAATGGGAGCGATTCTAGAATACCCCGCCACTTTGTACTATCTTTTGTTTTTGATTGTAATGCGCATCTATTTTTATAGAACGAGGAATGCGCAGTAATAAATTATCGTAGTGGCGGGGTATTCTAGAATCTAGCCAAGAAATGAAATTCAGTAAGCGTTTGAGAAATTTAACTAAAAACACGAGAATTTATGTAAACGAATTAAAACTGAAATGTCAAAAGGTCAAGCGCTTACATATAAACACTTGATTGCTACAACTGACGGAGTGAAAAAGTTCTTTTTAAAACACTAAATGCGTAGACTCAATAGCGGATCCAAGCCCCCCCCCCCCCATCCAGATGGACAAGAAATTAAGATCAGAGCCGAATTAATATTTTTGTGAATAAAAATAAGAAAGGTTCTAAAAATATCATAAGACAACTTTTAAGCCAAGAATTAAGGTGATGTAACCGGTGTCAGCTGTGGCTCAAATAAAGGCCGCTGAGATGTTTACCTGGTGAATTGAAGCTTTCCGACGTAACGAAGTGAGAGTCGGAAAGCGTATTCATAACGGCTTGTAGCTTTGTTCTATTTGTCAGGGATTGATTAGCTAGGTCTCACATAGGTGAGATGCAGTATGGCTGCAAAGTATATATAAGGAGTGTCGGTTTTTGATTGTTCATCTCGCCGTTTGGAGTGCAACAAGTGTTCAGCCAAACTATAATGGTGCCCAACCAGAACAGCAACGTCCAGTTCAAAATTTTTACCAAGTTCTTGCCAGAATTCAAGATGTGGTTTGTACTCAGTTGAACGCGTTTAAGGAAGAAATTCAAGATAGCCAAGAGAAAGCTCTAAGCGGAGTTGTTAAGAAAATTAAAGCCAGCGACAAAATAGTCTTCAAGAAGAAGTCGAATGAGCTGAATTTCAAGAGCTTTGAAGCTGTCGATGGGTGCCTTGATGATGCTATGGTTAGTTTGGAGACCAAAAGAGTGGAAAATCTCAAGCAGTCTCTCGAAGAAGGTAAACGTGTTATAAGTACGAGAATGAAGGGGATTTTATTAGCCGATAAATATGGGTGGGATTTTGTAAATGAGTACCAACGAAATGATTTAGCTGAGGATTCCGAAGATGAGAAGAGAATGAGACTGTTTCACAAGAACGGTCAAATAAGCGAAAAACTAGAAATAAAATCTTTTATGGAAGAGCTAGAGCTAGAGCTAGGGCAGATGTTTCATCTCCAGCTATATTCTCAAACGCTCCTTCTCAATTTGCAAGAGCTCATGTGGTTAATCCAAGTTTCTTATGTTCTCGCATGTGCTACAACTGTGGTAAAACTGGCCATTATTGGAGATATTGCTCGGCAAGAAACACTCCTCCGACGCCTCGTGGTTTTGTAGTTGTTTTCGACATAAATTGGATCATTGTACTTTGTAGAGAGAACCGAAAAATTGGGTTTGCGTTCGCACGTCGAGGTATATCGTGATTGGTTGACTCTTTATTTGTACCTTTGGTAAAGTTAACAGTTTCTCATACATTATTTTCTTGGCTGGTTTTGCATTTAAGATTTCTTTGTTAATAATAATACTAAACAGATACCTTCTAGAGAAACTGGGACTGTCGAAAATTATAACTAAATGGTAGACTTGAACATTTGTTGGTAGGTCCCCCCAGATGGCATTAGTGGTTATCTGCGAGCGTCGATCAGGGAAAGGGCCGACTGTCAAGGTCCGCTATGTAGCGTTGACGCCCCCTCCTCCCCCTCCCCCCCCTTTCCATCCATTGACCAACTTCGTTCCCAGGCTAATAACTTTTCCAAATGAATGCTCAAAGGCGCTTTACAATGATCAGTTTACCCCCAGCGGACCGGAAGCATATATATAGGCGTAATTGGCAGCCGCTTCAAAGCGGTTCATGTATGCTGGTACTCATTTACCGACCCCGGAAGGATGGAAAGCTGAGTGGCCTTTAGCGGGAAAGAAGGTTGACCAAATATTCAACCCTCGACCAAGCCGGGGATCGAACCGGGGACCTCAGGATTGGGAGGCAGAGATCTTACCACTGCGCCAACCCCTCCGCCTCCCAGGGTGCCTTTCCCTCCGTATGTGGACAGGTTTCATTCCCTGACCCACCTACAAACGGAGAGAAAAAAAAAGTTGCTGTTTGACAACCAGCCAACGGGGTTAAACAGAGTTGAGAAACTGTAAACTTTACCAAAGGTACAAATAAAGAGTTGCAGTTGTGGTTGTTGTAGTGAAAGAGTGAAGAAGCCAATCGGCGCTCGCTTACTATCAATATTGTCATCAAACAATCACGATATACCTCTACGTGCGAACGCAAACCCAATTTTTCGGTTTGTACCCTCCGTGCGGATCTTCATATGGATATGAACCTCGCGAATGATCAGTAGTACTTCATGTAAATATTATGCGTTTAGTGTAAAAACTGCACGTTTAAAGCGCTAGCACTTGTGCTATTGTGCGACATATGGCTACTATTAAAGCACTTGTACATATATACTCGACATTAAACTGTTGTTTATTCTTTAATCCAAAGTAAGTAACATAGGTTTTCCCGGGCTGGGGGGTCATATGCAAGTTTACGGAGGATAGAAATGTCGTTCCTTCCGTTCATTTATCGACCTTCTGTTCATAAACAGGGCTTGCTTTTGTCGCCTAAAATATTAGACAGGGTATAAGTACCACTCCTTTATTCATCATATGCAAGGTAGTAGTTCTGGTGCTCGGAATACAGAACTTCAAGTTGATCTGCGCTCGCTGTGTCCGTGTCTTGGGACTGTTCGTGCAACATTGCACACCAGGTGACAGGACGTTCACAAGATGTCACGTGGCATTTATTTTGCAGTATCCGATGTCGTGCTTTACCTTAATGTCATAAGCAGGGTGTGATTTTATACTAAAAATCATGAACAAAGTGCAAAAGTTTTATACCTTTTTTTTATAATAAACGGTGTTAGGGTTTTAGAGCTCGGACGGCACCCCACCCCCATACAATATCTTAGGTTGAATATCCCACAGGGAATTTTATTTGATCCGAGGGCGAGTTACAGACTTACACATTGCATGAAAGAGGGTTTTCCCCTACGGGCAAGCATGTTTGCAAACTCTTCTCATTACGGCGCTCATCATATAACTGCATTTAAGTTTTTGAATAATGGCATGTTCCCGTGGCCTGGGTCTGGGGGCTTCTGATTTACTTCTGGGTAAAAAGGCGAGGAATTTCCGTTGGGAAGTGTAAATACAAAACACTAGAAAAAATAAATACTTAAAGAAGACCTTATAACATTTAATTTTCAAAGACAGGAAAAATCTACACCAAAAATGTACTTGCTTAGTTTTTACACCTCTAAAAGACCATTTCTTAACGAAAACCTTGATTTTTCCCCTTGTTTTGTGTTTTTAATCTGCTCTTGAACGGCCTGAAAACAAAATTCACTTTCAACTTCTGCAGTTTATCAGTAAGTCTCGCGTTCGGCTCGAGCAGGCGCTCAGGACACGCGTGCAGGTGTTACTGTTACGCTAATCGTTACAACTCCATTTTTAAATTGTTTAAGCCTATAGTGTTTTCCACACCTATTAAAACATTAACACTTGAAATATGCTATTTCTGTTGACAGTTCGCGTCAAACTGCAAGATTCACACCACTCCTTGATCGATCATGGCGGAGGCCACTTTGATAAAACCAGCGACATTGGCTCCTTTTACATAATCAACATAGCCATCTGCGGCAGTCCCGTACTTCTGACAGGCTTTGTGGATGTTTATCATGATATTTTTCAGCTTTTCATCGACTTCCTCTCGACTCCAGGCCAAACGCAGGCTGTTCTGGCTCATCTCTAAACCAGAAGTGGCCACACCTCCTGCATTGGACGCCTTCCCAGGTGCAAAGAGCACCTTGTTCTGCTGGAACACGTGGATTGCCTCAGGTGTGGTGGGCATGTTAGCCCCCTCAGCTACGCACAGGCAGCCATTCTTCACAAGTGCCTCAGCATCTTCTTTGTTGAGCTCGTTCTGCGTTGCGCAGGGTAAAGCCACGTCGCACTTTATAAACCAAGGGCGCTTGCCCTCGTGGTACGCGACCTTGTACTTCTCGGCGTACTCACGAATGCGGCCTCGCTGAACGTTTTTCAGCTCCATGACGTACTTCAGCTTGTCTGTGTCGATGCCATCGGGGTCATAAACAGTGCCGTTCGAGTCGGACAGGCTCACCACTTTACCACCAAGCTCGATTACCTTCTCCACCGCGAACTGTGCAACATTACCAGATCCAGAAACGGTTACAACTTTATCTTTCATGTTTAGCCCTTTGGTGGCGAGCATTTGTTCAACAAAATAGACGCAGCCATACCCTGTAGCCTCGGGTCTAATTAAACTTCCTCCCCATGCTATTCCTTTTCCAGTTAACACGCCTGTGAATTCGTTGCGAAGCCGCTTGTACTGACCAAACATGTAGCCAATTTCTCGGCCTCCTACTCCAATGTCTCCTGCAGGTACATCGGTGTTAGGGCCAATGTGTCGCTGTAGCTCTGTCATAAATGACTGACAGAAGCTCATCACTTCGCTGTCAGACTTGCCCTTGGGGTCAAAGTCGGAGCCCCCCTTGCCTCCACCCATCGGAAGTGTGGTTAAGCTGTTCTTAAAGACTTGCTCGAAACCCAAGAACTTTAGAATACTGAGGTTGACGGACGGGTGGAACCTCAGGCCGCCCTTGTACGGGCCGATGGCGGAGTTGAACTCAATTCTGTAACCGCGGTTCACCTGTACTTGCTGCTTATCGTCTTTCCAGGCCACACGGAATGTAACCGCTCTCTCGGGCTCGACGATACGCTCGAGAATATTCCCCTTCACGTACTGAGGATTCTGCGCGATGAAGTCCCAAATGGAGTGAATCACCTCGTGGGCAGCTTGGTGGAACTCCGTCTCGCCAGGGTTCTTCCTTTTCACATACTCGAGAAACTCGTCGGGCGAATTGTATTTAAGTTGAGCCTGTCGTATCAGTGAAAAATCGTCTGAGTTATAAAGTAGACCATGATTGAGGGCGGGAAGGGGTCAAGCATAATTTTCACATGACTTAAGAATTATAAAAAAAGTAATCAGAATGGTAGGTAAACTCAAATTGTGACTAGACGCGTTCGATTGCGGCTGCATGCCTCAATTTTCGGCATTTAGATTCTCTCCTGTAGTACTGAAGTTTTCAACTTTGAAACTAGAGTGCCGGTTATCAAGATACTTTGTGCACATCGATTTTCCACAAACGTTCTTTTGCCTACCCGCCAACCGTGATAAGGCCAATTGAGGGCTAAAAACGACCAACCGCAAATTTAACAAAAATCAGTAGTCAAATATAAACTATTTTTTCATTTGCAATTTTGCTATCAGCTCCTAACACTATACGCCTGGGCTAAATACTTTTAAAAAGCTTTATTAGCAAAAATATTGTTTTTGTTCTCTTTAATTAAAACCTCATTGCCTATGGTTGCCATGGTAATTAAAACCGATTTGGGGCTAGTTAGCCTTCTAAAAACTCATTCCTGGCCAGCTGTTAATCAAAATTGACAACACATCGATCAATCATTTGTTTAAACTTGTTTTAATCTGTATTTTCGTTAGTTTGTTGGTTTGAATGCCTGTTCACTTCAAGAACCAATCCCGCGCGCTGAACCGATCGCCCGGCCCGTGCGTATACAAACCAACAAGCACTCCAGAAGTGAGGAATGTCCTTAATTTGAATATCGCAAAATCATCATGACATGGCTGTTTTTGTGAATATTGTTGCATGGTCAATGGGCCAACTAATACAGTATTCATAAAACTTTAAATCACTAAATTAGCTGTAGTACGTTCGGCACCGATCGCGAGCCTCCTGCGGAGTTACGTTGAAGCTTAATGATCTTTGCGACGACTTAAGATGACTAGGGGAAAGTGTGAAGAGAGCCAGTATGGTTAAATAAAGAAATAAAAAGTTATCGTAACTTTCTGACTACACACGAGTATAACCTTGTCGAACCTGTTGCTGATAAACACTGAGAGTGATAGATCTGTTTCGAACAGTAGTAACCTATTGCAACCGATTCCTTGATCGAAAGTCACAGGCTCCTCGCCATTTAAGGTGTTAATGAATAAAATATAGAGGCAAATAAAAGAATACCGAAAAGTGCCAAAATGCAAACTAAGTTCGGTAAAAACAACTTTCAAACCAATTTGAAGAATAATTAGTGATTTGCTTTCTTTTGTTATTTATATCTCCTTTTTAGCAATATAGTATTCATGAAAACATTAGCAAACCTGTTTTTAAAAGTAGCAACCAAGTTCGAATGAAAACCGGCAGTGAACGAGCAAGTGAGAGAAACAGAGCCGCTTGACCCAACAGTTAAACTGCCATCAATGACATCATCACTCACAATTAAAAAGAACAGAAATTTCTGAATCGTTGCGTGATTGAAGAGGATCGACATTGCACGAAGTTGAGAACGAGCTTTTAGAAACTAAACACTATAGTATCAATTTCAAACGGGAACCAGGTACTTAGATTTTCAAAACTTACACGTGTCTCGAAATAAATATTCGCGTTGGTCAGTGAAGAGAGCCACAAATGAGAGTTTTCTTTGAACTCTCATGTATCCTATCACGAAGCAAGATATGTTGCTATACTCTGAAATGAATTGTATATAAAAAATCGAACGAATATCATCAGCATTTTGGCTGTTGTACGGCAGATTGTACGTACCGAACAAACATCGCAGTTGCTGGCAACAAGGCGTCAAATGCGAAATAAAAACTTTACACTAAATTTCGTTAAAAATGCAAACAACCAACTCTTCAAAATTAAACGTACCATCGTTTACACTTGAGCCCTTCCTTTCTTCGTTCCTCCGTTAGCTAATAAGTCAAGTTGTACACTACTCCCGTGCTTCTGTGATAACACAAACATCGCTGGAACATGCTATACTTCCTTGCGTGATCTACCGGTTATGACAAAGCTGTCGTTGATTGGTTCGGTATGAGAGCTCCAGCCAATCACACGAAGTTCAATTCAGGTCTCAGCGCGCGCATCTTATTCATCACATTCATCACAAAGACTTTTTGCGGCCGAAATATATCACCATGCACGACATATTTGCAAACATAATTATGAATCTATTTAGCCCAGTTAAATCCCGACTTTAATACTAGATCGAATGTCAGGGTGGCATGAGATTGGACTATGGACTTTCGAACTATGCCCAGTTTTTTCAAAAAGATCTCTTAGATTCCGCCTAAATCACGTGCACTAGCATTAGCTTGGGAATGGGGATAATTAATTTCTTTTTATGCAAGTCAATAAAAAAATCTAGGCAAGAAATAGCAATTTGTGTGTCTGCTTGTTTATTTGCAGTTAAAGGAAGTATGAAGTTGACAAAAACTCAAAAACCTGCTACGGATGCCAATTGGATCTATGTTCAAACCTTACGAGGGTCGTTATGACAACGTGGCAACCGTGAATCGAACAAATATTTCCTCCACGTGTACTGTTACATATGACTGCAATAAATGTTTGAATGGTCGCGACCGCGAAGATTTCAGAAAAATCGTGCTACATATGCCAATCAATTTATTCTTAGTTTGAAAAAACATTGCTAATAGGCACCTACTGGCAATAGCTAAACAATACTTCAGCAAAGATTGCAAAGAATCACAGTTAAACTGAAACTCCAGAGTTGGCGGTCGGGGACAAAGAAACTACAATGCGGCTTAATTCATTCAACTTACTTGTTGTTTATTTAGCATCGCGTTTAAGAAAACAAAATCACTTTAAAAGAAACAATTTCAGCGCGCCTCTTAATCATAGTTTTAATCGTGGTTTACCTAATATCGCTGTTTTGCTCAAAATCACTAGCTAGAAAATATTCTGCAAGTTAAACGTTGTGGAATTTTCTTCAAAAATCACTCTGGTCTGTAGTCTCATGTTGTTAATGAGATTTTGTTAGAACCCAGCTAAATTCAGTTTCGATGAATTCTAAAGTTCCCCGCTTTTTTCTAACCACACAAACTATACTACAGGAGCGTCGGGGTGGTGTAGCGGTAAAGCGCTCGCCACCCGGGTTCGTTTTCGGCCGGGGAAGAATGTGAGTTGGGTCCCTTTCTGACGTCATAGGTTTTCGATTTGCACTAACGGGTCACGTGACCTGACAGTTTATCCATCTTCATGAATTAAATTCATTCTTAGTGATCCTCACACTCAAGAAACATTCCAAGGGCATCTCATTCAATTTTATAAGCTCATCGGAAGCCGTAAAGATGGTTTTTAAATGAGTCTATATTGGGGCTTACATAGGGTTGCTCAGATGTCGGTCGCTTGTCGCACATTTTTTGGTCTTTCTGTCGCATCTTTTTTCTAGTGATTAAAAATGTCGCTGTCGCAGTTTTGTTTGAACAAAATGTCGCTGTCATAATTTTCAAATTTGAAGCAGTTATTTGCTTTTACTAATTTCTTTACACCTCCAGTTTATCAATCGATGACGGACAAATGTGTCTGTCTAATTAGCGTGTTCTAAAATATCGTGAGAAATTGTGTTCCTCGATGTTTTTATATAGAGTTGTCGCTGTTGCATATTGTTACGCTTTTCCTGATAATTTCTGTCGCTTGTCGGCGCTCTGACAATTGTCTGTCGCCTCAATTAAGACCGTGTCGCCAAAAACCCTTTGTAGGCCCCTACATTAATATTACTAGTTGTAACGAAACGTTAAGTAAAATGCTGTCAAGCGAGGCTGTTGGATTCTATTTCGTACTACAGGGAATGGGGGTGGGCTTGGCTTGACTGTAGGGGCAAGAGAGTCGAGTCCGGAAGGAACGAACGAAAACACCCCACCCCCCCGGGGGGTTCTCCCTGTATTGGGATGGTAGGTATGACAGTCGTGTTTTTTTGGGGTTAAAATTACCAGTCCGGTATTTTTTAGGGGTTTTAAAAAGAAATCCGGTGTTAAACCAAGAGCCTGGTATTTTTTTAGGGTTTAAAAACGCAAAGCTATTGGACTGCTTGCTGTCCTGTGTTTTAGCAAACGTGCGTACTGATATGAAGTCCTTTGGCGAACGTTCAACTACGAGCGTAACTTTATTTACTGCATATCACGTTAAGAACAACACGAGGGGACTTAGCGCCGACCCATTAGCTACCCACGGGAAAATTTCAGATTTCAATTGGTATTTTTTAGGGTAACTTTAAAACCGAAGGTATTATTAGGGTAGAAAACTTTTATCCCTTGGTATTTTTTAGGGTATTTTGGGGACTTTTCTGACGGTCATCCCTACCCCTTTTGACCCCGAAGTACACCCCCCCCGGGGGAAACACTGCACTTTGAACGAAAAAAACGGGGATTTTCTTCGCTAAAATGGCTAATACATGTCGCCAATCTTTAGGCACTCGCATCATTCGGTAAAAGTACGTGCTCACCAACAAATATTTGGACGAAAATGGTGAATTTACTCGACCATAATGCAACAAAAGCAGATTGGAAACCGAATCCATTCCAACATCATGATTTTGAACGTCTATAACTTGTCGCCAACAATACACTAGCGAAATTCGGTAAAAATAGTGAACTACTTGTCGCGGTTTTCGCAGCCAAAGTCATCAATTATAATAAGCCGCTAATAGTGTTAATTTCACTATATTTACTGCCTTTCTTTAATTTTTTATTCAAGTTTTATATATTATGTATCTCAAAGACAAAGAGGGAATTCCTAGGCCTCGCGATGACAACAAAGATTGACAATAAAAGCAAATGCTCTCGAAAAGCTGTCAAAAAGGAAACTTTTGATAATTGGTATCCTTGCACTGATTTCAGCTATTTTTTTTTAAATCTAATCTCCGAAAAATCAGCAATGTTTCTGGCCGATATTAAATGACAGATATCACAACCGAGAAAACCTTGCTGGTACGATCAGGATCCACTGACCTGGTGCGGAACGAACTTTTGTAAACATGCTGGTCGAAAGCAGCCGACACTTGGTATTTTCTCATCTACGGCTTCTGAAAAACTTAAATGGTATTGGTGTAAAAAACTTCCACTGTTTTCGGGAAAATGACATGTTTAGGTAGAAAAACTAGCGAGGTAAGCCGTTTGATTAAAGGTCACTTCAAGGTCAAAATGCTTCAACTTGCAACGGTGGGAGCAATAAAAACCAATTTTTAAATTTTGCCCTTGGAATGTTTCTTGGGTGTCTGGATGAACAATTCAAGATGGGTAAATAATAATCTGTTCTTTCCAGCAGTGTTAACCAGCCAAAGGGTCACGCGACCCGTTAGCGCAAATCGCCTTTTACGCCAATATCTGAGCAGTTTCAGGATTAGCTTAACTATTTGAAACTTAATAAAGATCCTTTTGTTTAAAAAGGTGTACATATATTTTCTCTTCACTGCCCCACCGACGAGCTAACCTTCTCTATCAAATCTAACATCAGTTGTACCACTTCTATGGTTTAATGGCATCTATGCGGCCTACAGCATTCTGATGGACTTTCAGTAACGAATTTGATGCTCTAAATTCTTACTTGGGGTATTCTACAGTTTTTTAACTTGCGTTTGATTAGCAAAAGCACAAAGAAACAGAGCTAACCCTCTGATGACCAGCAACTTAGTATATAGCACTTTCACATACTCTTACCCCACAGATCAGAGTGGTCTTTGACATATTCATAGTATTCTCTCTAATTCACCACTTGGGCCAACTTACTTCGTCGCTTGGCAAAATAAAACAGGCTTTCAAGCACACCCAGGTGAAAAAGTAGGAGAAAAGTAGGACCAAAATTCTTTTAAAAGTAGGAAAAAAGAAGGATTTTACGGGAAAAAGTAGGACAACTGAGGGCTTAGAAGGAGTAGTTTTTGTTAATACACCAGTACTGGTAATGGTCATATATCACGACAAGTTTACTATCACTCATAGAAACCGAAACATCAAACATTTAATCAAAAGAATATCAGCAACAACTGTGTTTTCATTTTACATGTAGAGAAGTCTAACAGTGCTAAACCAAACAGTCTAATTTATATAAAACACACCAAACAGTCAAAATGCTGAAATGATCTCAAACATATTTTCAATAACAAATATCAACTTGTCTCCAACTAAAGCAAATTATCACAGCTAACATAAACAGGCCAAAACCTGATGTATCCATGTGAGGACTTATGAGTCAATCAAATTGGTAACATAAGTATGGCTGGACTTCAACTGACATTTAGTAAACTTGGCAAGAACAGCAGAATAGCTATTCATCAGTTTTTTGCGCTTTCCATCAAGTTCCTGCTTTTCTTTGTGACTGTTCTCCAGGTTCTTTTGAGCTGACTCCATCTTCTTGGTTTCCACCTCCATCAAGCCTTGAACAACAGTGATCTCTGCCATGTATTTGTCTATTATAGCTTTCTGTAGCCTTTTGTTTGCCTCACTGTACAAACCATCAACCATCTGCAGCTCTTTCTTGCACTTCTTCTGTTCCTTACTAACAGATTTTTCTCTGTCCTCCAACTTTTGCTTCTTTCTCTCCATAGACTTGATGGCTTTCTGCTGTTCTTTTGCCTCCTTTTCCTTCTGGCCTTGTAGTCTGTTCTTTGGCTTTCTCCTCTTTCTCTTCTGTCATTTAGTTGCATACACTGTAAGCAAATCTGTGGGTCTGCATCAAGGATTGAGTTATTGGCATAGCATGGGCTTGGCCAAGTCCTGTAATTCTGACTGCATTTCTGGTTGTTGACAGGGAATGGTCAACCTCAACTTTGCCATGGGCAAGACATGGGGAAGCTTTCACTAGCTTGAGCAGGGTTTGTACTGCGCTGATCCGTACCGTCTTCCAGTTGTGATCAATTTGTAGATACTCGTCTGAACTAGTCCTCGGTACCAGCTCTCTGGGGTTTCTTGTGCCTGATAAAGCATCCATTCGCCTGTCAGCAAGCTGATGTCATCTGGACTGATGACTGGCATCTTCTTTGCAGTTTGTTCAATAGCTTGAACCCCATGTTTAAGATCTCACTTGCAAGAGGAAGCTTGCTGAACAGATATTTTGCTGCTCGAGTGGACTCACCGATCCCAAGCATCTGATCAGGCAGCTGGTTCTCCGAGTTATACCCTTACAACAGGATCTTTCAGTTTTCGACAGATCCTTTTGTATCTGTCACTGCCTTCCAGGGTTTTCTCTATCTTGCTTTCCTTTGCAGCCTTTGGTACAGGTCTTTGAAGAACCGGTACTGATGAACTGCTTCTAGTCTGCCTGCGATTGTTTTGCTGCTGGTATGAGTGTGAGCCATCTGGACTGGACATGCCAGATGAACATTTGTCCGACAAGAAATCTTCCTTGCAACATGGGTTCCAGGTTTTAACCCTGAATAACCTGCAAAGCCTACTCCCTATTCCTGCATGATTCAACATTTGTTGGACTTGCAGCATAAAAAAGTAGGAAATAGTAGGAATTTAAAGACAAAAGTAGGAATAGTAGGAGAAGGGTCAAAAAAGTAGATGATAGGAAAAGTAGGATCACTTGAAAGCCTGAATAAAACTACTTAGACCTGTGCCCAAAACAGAGCTCTCAAATCTAACGAATTGCGCGTAAATCTCACGCATTTCGTTGCAACTCAATATGAGACCCAGTTCATACGTCGAGTTTATTTCGACCTATTTAATTTACATTAAATTCGACAAATAGCCGATGTCCGATTTAGACCGCGAATTCATATCGACCGACCCATGTAGTTGGAGACTTCGGTAATCTGAAAGGAGATGCTGTAAAGATGTTTTATCTGTCTTCGAAAGACGGATAAAACGTCTTGGGCGAATTCATTTCTTCAGATGAAGTTAATTTCATACGTCGCAGAACTGTCGGATTTTAATGCATGGAGGGCTTTGAAATCAATTCGTCGACATTAAATCGGCGTTATTGGCAATTTGAGAAGAGCAAAATTCCCCGGACCTTCTCGGAATACTCCCGGAGTGTTCCCAGATCATTAACACTACAAATTCTTGATAGCTCGAGTGGTTCGGGAGTACTGCGAGATAGCTCGAGTGACAAAAGTGTTAATTAGGTCACTGAAATATGACCTCTTTTAAAATTGGCTGCAGAACCTATTAGGACCGGGAACAAGTTCGTGTATATGAAGTAATAAGGCTTTAGTAGTAAACAAACTTCTACAATACTCTGCTTAATCTTTTATATTAGTATTAACAGATGCTTGAAAGGAACTTAAGTTAGTGATTGAATGACTTTGACACACACAAGATTCGTGCAAAGTTGACTTTCGCCTGCCTTTGTTCCAAGTCCTAAACAGGCTTGATAGCTTTGTTTTTAAAAAGAGATATTTTCTTTAGAAATGTTCATATAAAGGTCTTTTCTGATTTAAATATAGCATCTCATAATTCCTTCATTAAACAATTCAATGAAACAAAACCAAAACTGCATAACATTTGTTCATGCGAAATCAACTTCATCCAGTTATTGATCAAGTAACTTAGTAGCTATATGTTTTACAGCCTCTAAAGTTGGAGAATGAGGAAACAAATCGATAAATGGCTTTCCTTCTTCTAATGACTGTGTCAAACTTGGATCAAGTGGAATAGAACCTGAAATAAAATGAAAATATTACCATAAATCACTTCCTAACAATATCAAGAAAATTACCGAAGTAGCACAATAAAGCCCCTTCGATCCCATCGTTAAAATGTGATATTTCACAGCTCAGATACATACCTAAATATGGAACATTGGCTTCCTTTGCTAAGGCAGCACCCCCGCCACTGGAAAACACATTTGTACACTCCTGCGTTAAAAGTGAAAAACACATCAAAAACTGCCGGAATTAATTTGCAATATTGTTAAATAAACAAACATCAGATGCCTAAGCCACAAAAAGGAACAATACAAAAGAGACCAAGGGTACCTAGCCAGGGAAGAGAAACAGGGGACTTAGCCAGGGAAGAGGACAAGGGAACCTAGCCAGAGAAGAGAAACAGGGGATCTAGCCAGGAAAGAGAAACAGGGGACCTAGCCAGGGAAGAGAAACAAGTCCTAACCAGGAAAGAGAACTAGGGGCCCTAGCAAGAGAAGAGGAACTGGGATCCTAGCCAGGAATGAGAACCAGGGGACCTAGCTAGGAAAGGAAACAGGAGTCCTAGCTAAGAAAGAGAAACAGGGGTCCTAGCCAGGAAAGAGAACCAGGGGACCTAGCCAGGGAAGAGAAACGGGAGACCTAGTCAGGAAAAAGAACGAGAGGGCCAGGTAACCTATCCATGGAAGTGAACCAGGAATTCTATCCAAAGAAGAGAATCGGACAATCTTTCCAGGGAATTGAAACAGACAACCTATCCTGGTAAGGGAATCAGGCAAGAGGAAAGGAGAACCAGGAAAGAGAACTAGCAACCTTAACAGGGAAGTAAACCAGCCATTCTAGTCAAGGTAAGAACCAGGAAACCTATCCAAGAAAGGGAATTAGGCAACCTAACCAAGGAAGCGACCAAGCAACCTGACCAGGAAAGGGAATCAGGCAACATAACAAGGGAACCCAGAGTAAGCTGACAGTTTCCAAAAATATAGAAGGAAAGATAATCCGAATACGGACAACATAGTGATATTCACTAAATCAAACTAGAGGCAATATTTCGG